>OX393549.1:34493909-34623909 GCA_947650365.1 Chamaelirium japonicum
AGTCATCTCTGTTGGCCCCTAGCAGGGCTGCGGGTCCCACTGTCAACTCCATGGGACCCAGGTCCCACTATCGTCTCCTTGGGCCCTAGGCAGGCTGTGGGTCCCACTATCGTCCCCATGGGCCCCAAGCAGGGCTGCAGGCCCCACTGTAGGGCGTTACCCAGATTTTTCACCCACAGTTACCCTCTCCTAGTTAAGTAGGTGTTAACCTAACTTGTTGGGACTTCCTGGTGCAAAACCGGTTGCTCGTCTGCTGATCCCCTATCCGGGGTCGACTATCGTGCGTCTGCCGACCCACTGCGAGGGGCCGACCCCCTGCCAGGGACCGATCGGGTGTGCGTCTGCCTACCCGTTGCGCGGGACCGATCATTGTCTGACTGTAGATTCACTGTGCGGGGTCAACCGTTGCGCCTATCGACCCCCTACCAGGGGCCGGGTAGGTGCGTGTCTGTCGACCGGTTGCACGGGGTTGACTATCGTCTATCTACCAACCCGCTACGTGGGGCCAACTATTGCGCCCGCCGACCCCCTATCAGGGATCGACCGGGTGTGCGCCTACCGACCCGCTGCGTGGGGGGTAACCGTTACACCTGCCGACCCCTACCAGTAACCGGATGGGTGCGCGTCTGTCGACCGATTGCACGGGGCTGACCATCGTCTGTCTGCCGACCCACTGTGTGGGACTAACCGTTGCACCCGCCGACCCCCTGCCAGGGGCCGGCCGAGTGTGCGTCTGTCGACCCGCGGCGTGGGGGGCGACTGTTGCGCCCACCGACCCCCTGCTAGGGGCCGACCGGGTGCACACGTGAGGCCGATCATCGTCTGTCTATCGACCCGCCGTGCGGAGCTGACCGTTGTACCTACCGACCCCCTGCCAGGGGCCGGCCGGGTGTGCGTCTGTCAACCCGTTGCGCTGGACCGATCATTGTCTGTCTGCCGACCCGCTACGTGGGGCCGACCGTTGTGCCCACTTACCCCCTGCTAGGGGCCTGTCGGGTGCTTGTTTGTTTGGTAGTTACCCCCTCCCGACGAGGCAGGTGTTAACCTAGCTGGCTGGGATTTTCTGGTGCAAGCGGGCGGTTGTCGTAGGTGAATACTTGACGTCTGGTGGAGGAGCAAGAGGGTGTATGGCGGGGAGTCGATTTTCATGCAGAAGACCAGGGAGGTCGGTTTTCGTGCAGAGGGGCCAGGGGGGTCGGTTTTTGTGCAAAGGCGCTAGGGGATCGGTTTTCATGCAGAGGGGCCAAAGGGGTCGGTTTTCGTGCAGAGGGGCTAGGGGGGTCGATTTTTGTGCAGAGAGGATAGGGGGGTCGATTTTCGTGCAGAGGGGCTAGGGGGGTCGGTTTTCGTGCACATGCCCAAGGGGGGTGTCGGTTTTCGTGCTTATGCCCAAAGGGAGTCGGTTTTGGTGCACATGCCCAAGGGGGGGGGGGGGGGGGGGTCAGTTTTGGTGCACAGGGGCCAGGGGATCTATTTCTGTGCATAGGGGCCAAGGGGCGGTTTTTGTGCAGAGGGGCCATGTAGGGTCGGGTTTCATGTAGAAGGGCCATGTAGGGTCGGGTTTCATGCAGAGGGGCCAGGGGGGGTCGGTTTTCATGCACAAGGGCCATTGGGGGGGTCGGTTTTCGTGCAGAGGACCAGGGGGGTCGTTTTCATGCATGTACCCAAGGGGTGGTCGGTTTTGGTGCACATGCCTAAGGGGGGGTTCGGTTTTGGTGCACATGCCCAAGGGGGGTCGGTTTTGGTGCAACACCCAAGGGGGGGTCGGTTTTGGAGTAGAGGAGTCAGGGGGGTCGGTTTTGAAGTAAGAAGCAGGGTGGTCTTTTTCTGTGCACAAGCTGCACAAAAAGGTTTTCAACCGTCATACGTGACCCTCCTCCAATAGTCGAGTGAAGGTTTTACCCTTCAAGATGTGGCACGCTTCGAAGCGCTGAGCTGTGACTTGCTAGGCTGTCACACAAGCACTATAGAGTAAAAAGGTAGAGAAAGAACTGACACAGGATGTAATGACGGAGTTCGACTAAAGCCAACGTCTCCGTGCGGTAAGATGCAACCTTTGAATCCACTATCCCTGAGTTAAAAGTAGAGCTACTCTCGACAAGCCGAGGAGTGCTTCTATTAAATAGATAGAGGGTGGAGAAGGAGTCTGAAAACTAGAAAACTCGAAGAGATCTGGAAAATAGGAAGTGGGATTCTAGTCTGGAATCCTAGATCACGATTATTTTACAGAGTTGGCTATTTATAAAGATTTGGTTTATGGGAAATATTCTAGGAATATTCTCTAACATATTAGGGGTTTTGGTAAATACCCGGGAGGGGATTCACCATGTCCACTGTCGCCTATGTGGGCCCCAAGCAGGGATGCGGGTCCCAGTGTCGTCTCCGTGGGCCCCAAGCAGGGCTGTGGGTCCCACAGTCATCTCCATGGGCCTCAAGCTGGGCTGCGGTTCCATAGTGATCATCTCCGTGGGCCCCAGGCAGGGCTGCGGGTCCCACTGTCATCTCCATGGGCCCCAGGCAGGGCTGCGGGTCCCACTATCGTCTCCTTGGGTCCTAGGCAAGCTGCGAGTCCCACTATCGTCCCCGTGGGCCCTAAGTAGGACTGCGAGCCCCACTGTACGGCGTTAGCCAGATTTTGCACCCACAACATCTGTATGCTTCTTTCACCTTAACGACACCTTGTAACGTACCAAAACTTCAATGGGTCAAACTGTAATTTGATCTAAAAAGTATTAACGGGAAAATAATGTTTTTTATTAGAAGCAGAATACAATGTTTCTTAAATAACCAACGGGCTTTTTTTTATAGACTCAACCTTAACTCTTAAGCCCTTTTAGCATGTGCTATATTAGCTAAACGACAAGTAATGTTTCAATATTGCACCAAGTCCCTCGGAAACATATGCTACAATAAGTTCTCCATCTTTTTTTTATCCTTCAATGACAAAGTTGCCCCTCCAGTAAGAATATTCATTCATCTCCAGCAAGTCAAATCGTTTATTAACAGTGTGCATGTAGCGATTGCTACAATGATTTCACTGTAGTTGCTACAAGAAAATCACTATCGCATGAGTATCAATTCGGCTAATTGGTACTCTTAGCATACCGAATTGATACTATTGCTATAGTGAAATCACTGTAGCAGCTATAGTGAAATCACTGTAGCAGCTATAGTGAAATCACTGTAGCAACAATATCAATTCGGCTAATGGATACATTTACCAAACCGAATTGATACGGTTGCTAGCGAAATCACTGTAGCAACAGTATCAATTCGGCTAATTGATACTCTTACGAAACTGAATTGATACTCATGTTGGAAATGAATTGATTCTCTTGCTGGAGGGGTAGTTTTGTCATTTAAAAGGTTAAAATGTCAACATTTTCGTTTAGAGACTTTCTGTACAAAATGTTTCTTTGGAAGGGACTTTAGTTAATATCCTAACAAATTGTATCATTTGGTTTAAATGAAGACCTAAGGAGGTATTTAAGACTAATTATCCCCTTTTTTTGCTGGACCGGCCAAGCAATCAGAGTACAGGGCGCTAAAGCAAGGGCTCAAAGAGGTCCGAAGATCAAAACGAGGGAAGACATGCAGCAATTGCTAGTTATTAATTCCATAATCCCATGAACATGACATCAACGACAAGGATATGCACGCACAAACAAAGCACAACGACCTTGAGGGAAAGGTTGTTCCACGGTGTCCCTGTCGTGGAGCAAACTTTCCCTCAAGACCGTTGTGCCTTGATTGCGCGTGCGAATCCTAACTGTTGATGTCATTTTTACAGGATTATGGGATTACTAATCAGTAGCTAATGCCATCCCAATTTCGTTCTCAGGACCTTGAATCCTGGCTCTAGCTCCCTCTACTTCCTCTTATCACTTAACCGGTTCAACAAAAAAAAAAAAAAACAAGTCTAGATTGCTGCTCTTTTTTCTCACAAGCACCCTATTGTAGTAGCTTCCATTAAAGGGTTCGATAAAGGGTTCGAGGGATGCCGACGGTGAGGAGATGAACAAAAAAACTAGGGGTTATTAACGTTAGTTCCTCAAAAAGGTTTTCGTTTAACGTTAAGGGTATGTAAATTTTGAACTTAACGTTAACCCCCTGCATTTGGACTTTGTCTAACACGACCTTCTCTCCCGCGCACATGTAATAATGATATTTTTAAAATGGAAATTTTTACTCATATATAGAGTGTAACAATCGTAGCAAGAGAGTAACAATTGGTAAAAGGTAACAATATGTTAGTTTTGCCTAGGGCTGCAAACAAGCCGAGTCGAGCTTTGATTTTTTGAGCTTAATTCGTTTAATAAACGAGCCTACTCAAAGGAGCTCTTATCGCAGCATGTTCATGAACTCTATTTTAAACTAAATCTTGGACTATATATATATTTGGTCTATTTGTGTATTTTATAGACTTATTCACAAACTTGCTCACGATCCCAAAACGAACATGGTCACGAGCCCAAGCAAGCCGAGCTTTAGTATGTTTGCTCTTTGATTATTTATTAAACGAGCCTATTCTAGGCTTGCGATTAGCTCAAATAGTAATCGAACAAGCTCGAACGAGCCTTTACCGAGCCTATTTACGAGCTACTCAAGAATAGCTTGGTTCATTTGCAGCCCTAGTTTTGGCTAACACGACCTCCTTCTACCACGCACATATAGAATTATTTAAATGATAATTTTACCCCTACATATAAAGTGTAACAATCGTAGCAAACGAGTAACAATCCGTTAGCAAAGAGTAACAATTTGATATGGTGAAATACCTTAATTGTAGATTGAGTATAACGGTATTTCTACTCATCTGGTCATAATATGATTTTCTTTATGAAAAAAAAATACATTTAACTATGTAAAATCAAGCTTATTTTATCTTGCACATAAAAAGTAACAATTCGGTAAAAAAAGAGTAACTATTTGGTCGGTTGACGGAATAAATTTAATTTTTGATTAAAATATATAAAAAAAAGTTGTGTGGCTTAAAATCAACGATCTAAAGTGATTTTATTTGTTTTTCGTGCAAGGAATCATTTGTGTTCAATTGATGTAGAAAATATAAATTAAATGAACTTCAACTGAGCATTATTATTCTTTTGTTAACTTGGTAAGGTGGAATTTCGAGAGGAACCTATTGCAATATGGGACTTGTAGGAGGAGTTATTGCCAGTCAATTCCTTTGTCAGGCAGCAATCACTAAGTCCCCAAAAAATAATACTCCGGACCTACTTTCAAATAAATAGTATTTGTGACGAACCCAAACCTTTGGATACCCGCTTCCTCACAAAACCGGATTGTAAGGGGAGGCCCAAGGCGGGTATATAAGCAGCTCATCATCCACTCCCATTACCGATGTGGGACTAACCCGTGTGAGGCATGATCATCTCAACACCGTCCTCAAGCGGGACACACGTGACAAGGGCACTATCAGGAGGAGCTCCCGGAGCGGATTTGGCTCTGATACCATGTGACAAAACCAAATCTTTGGATACTCGCTTCCTCACAAAACCGGTTTGTAAGGGGAGGTCCAAAGCAGATATATAAGCAGCTCATCATCCGCTTCCATTACCAATGTGGGACTAACCCATGTGAGACATGACCATCTCAACAAGTATATTATAATAAATATGTCTTAAATCGGGTAGATGGTCCTCCCGGCTTGTGGGCATAGCATTAATAATCCTCTTGTCACACCTTTTGAGAATATATTAGGATTAAGCATAAGGCCAAGTTACCGTTTGATAGTCTGGTGGTTTTCTAGGCCAAGGTGGGTCCATGAGTCCATTCCTATCGCTCAGGTGGGCCCCTCTCTCTTCGGGTGCGGCTCCGATCGCTGCAGGGATGGAGCTACGTATGGGCCAAGGGGGGCCATGCCCCTCAATATTTTTTGGAAAATTTTAGTCATACCCCAAAAATCTGTAACTAGCACCCGTTTCCCTTCCGTTTTACAATAACTTGCTCAAAAATTATAAAATATCATTTATACCTTATCTTATACCCCACATCTAGCTAAAACCTAAAACATAATCTTTTGGACATCGACTCCAATTTTAAAGGAATTGCAGTTAAAATTCCTCCGATCGGATTCCAAACGAGATATAACCCCTCTAGCAATAGAGAAAGAAAAGGGACATCTCTCTCTCTCTCTCTCTCTCTCTCTCTCTCTCTCTCTCTCTCTCTCTCTCTCTCTCGTGCGCGCGCGCACATCAATGAATGGCAAATATTTACATATAAACCCCAATAAAGTCAATATTTATATATAAACCCCTTAAATCATCAATATTTACATATCGACCCATATAGTTAGTTGGCATCCAAAGTGAAGGAATATTTCAAAAATATTTCTTCTTTCGATTGTTATTTTATTAATCTAAAAATAAAATAACTGATTTATCCATGATTTTAATTGCTTAAAATGACATATCTTTATTGAATATAGACTTAATTCAAAACAAACACAAACATAACCCAAATCTAACTTCGACCTAATCCAAAAAATTCTCACATTGGAGGGGTATTTACAGAGCTTAGGTAAAATATCAAGGATAAAATCTAAAATATTCTCTCGTTTTCGATGTCAGCTAACTGCAGGGGTCAATATGTAATATTTTAATGAATTAAGTGGTTTATATGTAAATATCACTTTGATATGGGTTTATATGTAAATAGAGAAGATTGTAGGGGTTGATTTATAAAAAACCCTATTTTAAAAAAAAACATATAGTAAAAGCCTAGTATGTAGTTTTTTTTTTCATGTTTCACCCCATCAAGATGAAATTATTATGCTTTGGTCCCTCCTAGTATAAAATCCCGATTCCATCCCTGGGTCTCTGTGTGTGGTTTTATCCTGTGGTGGTGACTTCTGGCCAGGTCTTCCTAGGGTCCCCACTATGTACCCAAAAAAAAAAACATAAGGACAAGCTTGGTGGTTAGAAGCTTAGCTAATTATCATTAATATCCTGCTATGTGCTGCCTCCTGCTGACCACCTGGCACACCCATGATACCATGCTTCCCGTTTTATAGAAAGCCGGTCTCCATCGGTGATGGTGGTGGTGGTGGTGGTGGCCGGAGAAAAATTTTGAGCACGCGCAATAGCGACCATTTGAACGGTCGTCACCGATGCGGATGCCGACGATGGAGACTGGTGATCGGCCAAGATGAGTCAATCACCTCGAAGCATCTACTACCAGTACTACTGGCTTACGTGTCTTTTTTTTTTTAATTTGCAACAACTTGCTTACGTGTCTTCTGTCCAATTACAGTGGCATTCTGCCAACCCGTTTTAGCCAACTTGAGGTGGAACCCGGTTGCAACCGACGGCTGTGATCGTCCCACGTCAGTTGGCTGTGAGAAGTCGGCAAAATGGTCGGCAGAGTCGGCAAAACGGTCGGCAGTCGGGGGGACGTCACGCGCTCGATTTTTTGAATTCAAAAGCGGTTTCGGGTGGGGTGACCGTTGGGGGTATTACGTAATAAACATGCCGGAAAATAAACAATTGACCACCGGCGTTGACGAACCGGAATTACGACCGACCAGTGGAATTTTGCCACGTACGCTAAAACCCAATGAAAATCACCTCTTTAGTCTTTTCAAATTACCTCCTTAACCCTTATGTGACGCATGCGACACATGTTTGACAAAGAAGGTAATCAAGTAGCACATGTTCTAGATTCTTATGAACTTCATTATAATTTTGATTTCTCTTTTATCCTGTCTCCTGGTTGTATCTGTTGGAAAATAATCGTCCTAAACTAGCAAACTTAGGAATTAATCAAATTATTAATATTAAACGATTGGTTGTTTAGCAATTATGATATTTGCAAGCAAATGCACGTCACAAATTTCTTTTAGAAATTGTTTGCCAAGGCAGAGCGGGTTCTATGGAACCGTCATTCACCTTGCCGAACTTTTCTAAAAGAGATAAATAGACTATCTAAATTATCTCTAATTATTTAGTCTTTAGAATTAAATGCAAAATGCAAAACGTTTTTCAATGGATCTACTACTAGCAAGAAATTAGAGTTAGAAACTCTAGCCTGATTGTCGAAGCACGCTAGGCGATGTCCAAAGAAACTTATTGCCCCCCTCGTGCAGGTCTCGTGGCAATGGTTCTCGGAGATACGACGACCCCGGTCAGGCGACCTCCTTCTCGTCGGCACGACTTCAAGAAGGTTTTGCGAACCTCGTGAACTTTCAGGAACCCAGCGACTCGATGACGATCTTCTCGAAGCGGGGAGGCAGCACCGCAACAGAGCTTTGGTCCGAGAGATGGAGTCTCTTCGGAGCAAAGGGGCAGCACCACAGCACTACGACACGAGAGAATAGGAGAGGGAGAGGCAGTAAGCAGGGAGGAATTCCGATATTCGGACTGTACCCATCCCATGGCTGTACCGGGCCTTATATAGGCCTCGGGCTGTTAATGGGAGGCTGAAAGAGGGGAGCGGTTAATGGGCTGCGATTAAGCCCATTAACCTCGCACGTTACAGCTCGCAGAGAGCCTGTCCGTACCGGCTAGTATGCAGCGCTTCTCGCGTAACGGCTAGTGTCCCAAATAGAAAATAATAAATAGTGGAGGACTTAAAAGCAAAAAGCAAAAATAGGGCAGGTGCGGACCAGCCCATTTCGGAGGTGCTATCGTGTCCGGGTCCGCGCACACACACACACACGCGCCACCCAAGCCCAAGCCCGGCTCGGCTCGGCACGGCACGCACGCGCACGCGTGTGTGAGCTAGTGGAGCTCCTCCTCTAGTGTGATGTCTAGTGGGGGGAAGTGGACAATCCTATTTAAGTTGGTAGGGGATTTCTCCCCTTACCAATATGGGACTAAAAACCCATTGAGTTGTGTGGTTTTAAAACACACACACACCCAACAGTATCTTATCATTTTTGGACGAGATGCTATGTGATGACTCTTATGAGGATCTTTAATGAATTCACCATCTAATTACATGGTCCCTCCCCTCCTTTCTATCCGAAGTTACTGGTTCTGGACAACCCGTTGGGACTGGTATATACCCAGTTTCGGGATAGATGAGGAAAATTGAAGGATTGGTTTTTGACTTTAAAAAAAAAAAATGCCGTTGGCCGGTCGTAATTCTGGTCCTCAAAGTCGGTTGTCAAATTTTTTTCTCACATGGATGCTTGTCTGATACGGGTCCTTGTCACGAAGTTGGAGGTGGAGGTGGAGGTATGGGTGAGGGTAAAGAAAAATTGTCCTGTAAGGCATCCTGTATAGGGATGGCAATTATCTGGGTTTACCGGGTTACCCGATCCGACCCGACCCGATTGGGACGGGTTTGGGATGCTCAAAAATGGGTTTGGGACGGGTTTGGGATTAAAATTTAAAACCTGGTCGGGTTTGGGTTGGGTTCGGGTTTTACTCCAATCCGCCCCGACCCAACCCGGGTATATAACCTATCATATATTCATATATCTTAAATATTATTTGATATGTTGGTTCTTATAACTATGTGATCGTAATATAGGAGGAACATTTGCTCTGTATTTTTCTCTATGTAGAGCTACGGCTAGGTGGGCCAAAGAAGCTAAATATGTAGTTTTTTATGTAGCCGATCCGACCCGACCCGACCCGACCCGCAATGCATAAATGGGGCAAGGCGGGGCGGGTATGGGTTTCTCCAATATTAATTGGGACGGGTTTGGAAATTACCCTCAAAACCCGACGCGGGTTTGGGACGGGTATGGGCGGGATAAAATATTATGGGGCGGGTTTGGGATAGGGCCGACCCGTCCCAAACCCGACCCGTTGCCATCCCTAATCCTGTACCACAAGGTGGTGGGTCTGATTTATCAGAGCCATCCCCTGAATGGTGAATTGCAGTACTCAATCTGGAGCGACTGGCGATAGATTCATCAGTCCCGCCACATTATGGTAGGGCCGTATTGGACACCTTACGGAATCACTACTCTAGAAAAAAATTTAGATGCTAGGTGCACGAGCATGCTGATTAGTATGCACGATGTGTGCTTACAATCTATATAACATGACACGGCAGTAATGTGCTAACTAGACAAAATGGAACATTGACTAGACCAACACACGCATGCTGACTATACAACATTCAAACTGACAAAGACTAACAAAGAAATATAGAGAGACTCGGTAATATAAATTTTTTTAAAAACCCAGCTCATCTAAAAAAAAAACATGTTCACGCCCCAATCCCAAATCAGGAAACTGTGATCCCCTCCCTTCACCCCTCCCCCCCCCCCCTCAAAAAAAAAATACAAAAACAAAACAAAACAAACCCTATTCACATCCGAGTGCCAACAAGCACGGGCATGCACTATAACGAAGATGTTTTGCCGCTGAAGGCGGTTAGGTGTGTTGCCGCCGAATACAACGATATGGGTGAGGGTCGTGATACCCAGTGGGTGTCTTGCCGCTGAAGGCGGCACGATGCTGTGCCGACATGTGTGTTGCCGCCGATGGCGGCCCGCTGCAGTGCCGACAGGCACGGACATGCACTAGTACAAACACAGTTCGCATTCAATTTTTTCACCAGAAATACATGACCATGGCATACAGGGACGGTGCTTCAGAAGCAGGAGCATTTTTGCTACCCGGTTGATTTGTTGCACTTGCTTACGGCCCAAGCGTGGTCTGCCATATTAGAAAGGGCATAATGTGGACTACACTAACTACCGAACAAAAGATATACTTCACTGCCCCATTATGTCCTTTATAATGGATGACATGGCAGACCTCGATTGGGCCATAAGTAAGTTCAGCAAATCAATCGGGCAGCAAAATTGCTCTCCTCATAATCCTAGAGGAGAAATTATTCGGTTGAATAGCCTCAGTGTAACACGTCAGCAGTGGGCATGGCACTACGACGCGATGTTGATTTCTTTCTAAAATAAATATAAAATATCATTTGGAAGGTTCCGTTAATTTTTTTTTAAAAATTCCACAAACTTTATTTATTATTTGGATGACGACATCTAAAATTATTTAAAAATAATTCTCGCTACAAAAAAAATATTTAATTAAGTGGATGGAATATTTAAATAGTGGCATCAACCTCACATAAATATTTGAAACGATCATTTATATATAGAAGTAGTGGGTGTCAACCTGCTTTATGAAAAGTCAGGCACATACCCACCCGGAGTTCATATCTCCTCTAGTCAGTCGGCCCGGTTGGTGGACCGTGCGCATCATAACCGTACGATGACAATTGATCTGAAATTGAATCGTACTCCAGGCAGCTACTCGCGACTGTGATGCACGTTGAGCCCATCGACCAAGGCTAACCGACTGGAGGAGATCCGAACTCACCCACCAGGGGATAGGACAGTTGGCAAGCAAGTGATGCTTGGGTGAGTAGACTGTGATTTAGAAGCTGAGAGATAAGCTCGTCACTAAGTCAAGAGATTAGCCCGCCGCAAAGATGAGGGGGGATCTCGATTCACAATGACGAGAATAAAAAACACTAATTATTAAAAATTTGATTGTCAGTGAATTTGTGTCATCGAGGTGTCCCCCTCAATCCAGCGCGCACCTGCTCATGTCCATGTCATCTCGACGCTTCACTGTGATCCGCCTTGATACGCCCTGAGGGAGAGGGTACATCCTCCTCCCTCGAGCTCTCCTCCAACGTCCCGAACCACCCCCCGAGGAAATGGCTCTTAGTCGTGACCTCCCACGGCCTCTGGTCCAGATTTCGCCCGGGCGCCGCCTGGCTAGCGTCAGCTGTGCAACAGCCGTTCTTCTGGTGCCTCGTTGTCGACTCCGGCCTAGTCACCGAAGGTGGGTCCCTCGACCTTCCTCGCTCCACTAGCTAGTCGTACGTGGGTATGTGGGTTCCACGACCTTGGTATGCATCGAACGCCTGCCAATAGCCAATAGCTGCGCACCTCGGCTTCTCTCTCGATGACTCGAACCATCTGGGGGGGGAGGTGTTGTACGGCGGTCTCCCCCCAGCCTCCCGGCTTCCTCCTCTCCTACGCGCCTACATAGGTCTGGATCCGCCGCCGCGCCGCTTCTCGTCGTGTCGTGTCCCCCACATCTCTTAGAGATGCTGCCCAACCTTTATATATATATATATATATATATATATATATATATATATATATATATATATATATATATATATATATATATATATATATATATATATATATATATATATATATATATATATATATATATATATATATATATATATATATATATATATATATATATATATATATATATATATATATATATATATATATATATATATATATATATATATATATGTGGGTTGCTTCTTCCCCATGGGACAATACCTATGCAGTGAGTAACCCTAACGGGTCGTGCGGGAGTTGGGCCAAACTCATGAGGTGCTAAACCTAACATTTATGGCGGATTTATCTTTGTTTTTTTATGAGAGGTGTTGGGGGATATTTTTTGCTGGTCTGAACGGTTACCCTGCAAGACAGAAAAAGCGTGAGAACGGCTGTCTCCCTTAGGAGCACAGACCCTCCGACGCTCAAGTCAGAACGGCTACGAACAGGGGAGAGCTGTAGTAGTTGGAAAGTGTTAGGATTTTTGGTTTCGAACCAATACTTTGGAGCTGGGGGTGGTATCTTTATAGCCTTTTGCAGCCTGTCAAATCCTGATATGTGGCGGCTTCTTCTCGCACCTTCTATGCCCCCATGTGCCAGCCTATATAGGCTCTGACGGTCTTTGTTGTCTAGCCTGTAAGGCGGTGGTAAAGGGGGATGCACCGATCTTGACCTTGCCATGTGGAGATTCTGGAAAGCTCTAGTCTGGGAGATCCTAGACCGATTCTGCCGACTTTCGTGAACTGCAATCGTCCACGTAGCTCCATGGGGGTAGTGACACCTATCGATTTGGCACCACCTTACTGTAGCCGACCTCCGTGGGCAATGGTAGCAACCTCCTTAGTTGTTGGCGTGATCAGGCGAGCTATTGAGCGATCTACGACCTCTACCACGTGCGAGCTGGTCGCATGCTGTGTGTACCATTCCCTTTTGGAGCTAGCAACGCAACAGTCAGAGAGAAGGAGGGGGGATCGGCCATGCAACAAACACCCCCCCCCCCTCTCTGGGTCGGCATGTAGCCAGAAGGAGGGGGGGTCGGTCGGTCGGTCACCAAGGAGAGAGGGGGCAGCACACCCCCCCCCCCCCCCTCTCTGTCTCTGGGTCGGCATGTAGCCAGAAGGGGGGGGTCGGTCGGTCGGTCACCAAGGAGGCACACCCCCCCCCCCCCCTCTCTCTCCTGGGTCGGCATGTAGCCAGAGGGGGGGTCGGTCGGTCAGTCACCAAGGAGGCACACCCCCCCCCCCCCTCTCTCTCCTGGGTCGGCATGTAGCCAGAGGGGGGGTTGGTCGGTCGGTCACCAAGGAGGCACACCCCCCACCTCTCTCTTCTGGGTCGACATGTAGCCAAAAAAGGGGGGGTCGGCGGCCGGTCACCAAGGAAGCACACCCCCCCCCCTCTCGATGGGACGTGCAACGAGCCGAGGAGTGAAGCAGCAGTCGAACACGGAGGTCTCGCAGTGCTGACAACGCTCCGCGGTTTCCGGGCCAAAGTGACCAGGTGTCAACCGCGCGCCACGTCACCGCGGCGGTTGAGCTCATTGCGGGGACACGTCAACCGCCCGATTTTCGCGGAGCGCCGTAACCGTCACCCCGCCACTATAAAAGGGGACCTACCCCTTCAAAAAAGAAGGAGAATTCTGAAGGAGACGCTGCCCGTTTCGTCCCGGAATTTGCGGAGATCAGTCGGTCTGCACCCAGAGGCTGTCTGCAGAGGTCGGTCGGTCAGCACCCAGAGGCTGTCTACGGAGGTCGGTCGGTCGGCAGCCAGACACTGTTTGCAGCGACCTGCAGACAGACGCTGTCTGCAGCGGTCGGTAGTCAGAGTGAAATTGTAGAGGTCGGTAGTTTAGGGACCGGTCCTCAGGGTATGTAATTGGGGTTAAGGTGAGAGATTGTAACCGAAAGAATAGTCTTAGTGCATTCTCGCCCCACCCGTGGTTTTTTCCCCTTCGTCGTTGAGAAGGGGTTTTCCACGTAATTCCCGGTCTGTTTTTATTTGGCTTGTTGGATTGTGCTCGCCACCCGAACCGCCCGGTTCGATTCAGAACCCCCCACAATCTTGGCGCCGTCTGTGGGACCGTCTTCGAGTCTTCCTACTAGAGCTTTCGACTGTTGACCCGTGGGTGTTGACCAGTCCAAAGGCTACCTGCAACTAGTAGTCCACGATCATGCGGTTGAAGAACGATGGCCGGTGGACCGTATCGCACCCGCTCGACGTCGTAGCTCCCGTCCGAAACTGCGCCACTCGGAGATGCCAATGATGTCGGACGTCTTGTTCAACAGCCAACGGACACGGAGCGCGTAGTCCCGTTGGCGAATCCTGTACTGGGGGTCGAGGAGTCCAGTCAAGCTCCGGTAGCAACCCTGGCTCCTCTGACAGGGGGTCTATCGGAAGCTTTTCTGGCCACAATGATGATGACCCAGCAAACTCTCACCACCCAGCTCCAAACGATGCAGTGCAACTACAAGGAGTTGCGTGACTTCGTGCGGGCCGCACCGACGGGTGGTCTACTCAATCAGGGCATGTTGGCCCAAGCGGGATGTGAGTGCAAAAATTATACCGGACCGGATCAGAGCGGCATGGGCCCGCGCAACGGCCCAAGTGGGTAAGCCCGCCCGGGTTCATGGGCCCACTCTACGGGGCTCGCAGATCAAGCCCTCCCCCTTATTGGGCCCGAACAACGGCCCAATAAGGGCCCAGCAAGGAGGCCCAGAACCAGTGCCACGTCATCAGCGCCACGTCATCACTGCCATATTGGGCACATTCCTACACTATAAAAGGACCCCCAAGGCATCCAGGAGGGGGGGTTGGTCATTCCATCAGAGGAGGAGGATTCCAGAGCAAGTGCTAGAGCTCCATTCTCCTCTCCTTGTTTCTCTTCTAATTGCTCCGTGCAAACACATTGTAAGAAGCTTCTCTCGGCCTGTCGAGAGAACGCTCAACCCTCCATACTCATATTATAGTGAAGATCAGGTGGCACCTCTCGCCCGGAGACGTAGGTCGTAAGACCGAACTCCGTCACCAACCCTTGTGTCATCGCCCTTTACTCTCTCTATCTATTCTCACATCTCTCTAACTCTACAAACAATCCAATTCAATCAAGGCTGTGGGGTGGGGGTTCCCGATCAAGGCGGCTCGGAAATTTCCCCCCACAATCTTTGGCGCCGTCTGTGGGATATCGATAGAGGTCTTACCCACACCTCTACCGACTCCTATTCAACTTGTGGTGATGAGCCACAAGTCCTCCTCCAAATCAACCTCAACGCCTTCATCACGCCGACATCAACACGCTCGATGGTGAAGGCCAACACCAACCCACCAAAGGCGGGTGCTGAACGAACAAACGATATACTGATCGAAGAAGAACAAGAAGTCTCGGTTGCAACCAACCGAAGAAATGTTCGGGAGTGACTGGGGCCGCAAGGCAGCCTTCCAAAAGGGCACAGCGATCGGCGAGACCCATCATCCCCGAGGCGTCGGTCTGGCAAAGAACACGCTATTCAGGGGAGCGAGCCTCAGGCTACATACGAGATCTCGGCTGCTGACTTCCAGCTGCTAAATCTCCTCAAGAAGAATGCAACCCTCAAGCAAGAGAGGGATTCCCTAAAGAAGGCGGCTGAAAGAGCGGGGGATGTGGCCCACAACTCTCTAGCTACTGATGAAGACCAACCAAGGACTCGCCCGGCCATGAGTCATCATCTTGAAGAACCGCATGTGCCGCGTATCGAGATGCATCAGGTATCCACACAAGCACCAAGGCAAACGGTGTGGGATCGCCTCGACGTCAACGGTGCGCCCAGTTATCGCGGAGAAGGATCACCTCAGTCAACAGGGTCTACTAGACATTCTATCCCTTCGCACACGAAAGCAACAGATGCTTATGAGCTGCTCAACCGACTAAGGCATACTGCCGACGTGGGACGCCGCCATCAAGACCGTAGGCAGCTAATCACCTCGGTGGGGCCACTGCATCCCAAGGTTCTTGCAACACCATTTCCTATGGGTTGGCAAACACCGAGCCTACCAAAGTTCAACTGCATCCAGGGAGACCCTGCTCTCCATATCCTAGCCTACAAGCAGGCCCTGACGCCTTACGAGTATGAGAACCATGTTCTTTGTCGTATGTTTGTGGGAAGCCTCGAGGGACCTGCCCTTGACTGGTACTACACACTGCTTACTGGTACGGTGACCACATTCAAAGAATTAGCTGAACTCTTCATGGACCATTACCGGCTAAACTTAAAGCCAGAAAAAAAAGCTGGATACACTCTACCGGCTGAAGATGGGCTCCGATGAGTCTCTAAGGAGCTTCACGATGAGGTTCCATAATGAGCACTCTGAGCTCACCGGTCGGTCCTATAATGAGGAGGCTATCATGCTGGCATTCCAGAATGCTATCCGGCCAGAGCTCCACGTCTACACCGACTTCATCCGGTATCCTCCCAGTACCTTAGAGGCAATATTTAAGCGCGTACAGCGGGAGATAGAGGTGGAAGACAATCAGCAGGCTAGAAGACTACGCGAGCCCCGCGAGTCTCGTGACTCCCGACATAAGAAAGATGATGAAGCTCCGAATGAAGCACACTACAAGAAGTCTGCCCATGCCGCGTCCGACGAAAAGGTACAGGCCAAAAGGTACAATGAAGATCCGAAGGCCCCTCCAACAGAAAAGAGGCAAACTCCAAGGGAGCAAAGGGTGTTCACTGAGCTGAACACCTCCATTGAAGACATCTTCGCCTACATACAGAACAAGCCCTTTTGCAAGTGGCCACAGCCTCTTCCTCCAAATTCCGACCAGGCAGGAAATACGACAGCCTACTGTGAGTTTTATCGCAGCCATGGCCACCCAACCTCTACATGTCGAAAGTTAAAGCATCACATCGAAGACCTGATCCAAGAAGGACGGCTCGATGGCTATCTCGCTAATAAGGAACCAGGTCGAGAGTAGGAAAGGCAGCAACAGTGGAGAAAGAAAGTCAATGTAATGCATGGATGCATAATCGTAACGTCCGCTGGGCAACTTCTGAAAAAGTGTAACCGCACTTTGTTGTATCAATAAAGTATCTCTTTTTTCTCAAAATCAAATCTCTCGAAGTTCGATTCCGCCCATTCAAGTCGGAAGCTCGAAGACAATTCGGCTACGCCCTCTCGAGGCTAAAGTCCGATAAAAAGGCTCCTGGCAACCCAGGTCAACCAAAGACCTTCGATTTCGTCCATTCAAGTCGGAAGCTCGAAGGCAATTCGGCTACGCCCTCTCGAGGCTAAAGTCCGATAAAAAGGCTCCTGGCAACCCAGGTCAACCAAAGACCTTCGATTCTGCCCATTCAAGTCGGAAGCTCGAAGGCAATTCGGCTATGCCCTTTCAAGGCAAAAGTTCGATAAAAAGGCTCCTGGCAACCCAGGTCAATCAAAGACCTTCGATTCCGCCCATTCAAGTCGGAAGCTCGAAGGCAATTCGGCTACGCCCTCTCGAGGCTAAAGTCCGATAAAAGGCTCCTGGCAACCCAGGTCAACCAAAGACCTTCGATTCCGCCCGTTCAATTCGGAAGCTCAAAGGCAATTCGGCTATGCTCTTTCGAGGCTAAAGTCCGATAAAAAGGCCCCTGGCAACCCAGGTCAACCAAAGACCTTCGATTCCGCCCATTCAAGTCAGAAGCTCGAAGGTAATTCGGCTACGCCCTCTCGAGGCTAAAGTCCGATAAAAAGGCTCCGGGCAACCCAGATCAACCAAAGACCTTCGATTCCGCCCATTCAAGTCGGAAGCTCGAAGGCAATTCGGCTATGCCCTCTCAAGGCTAAAGTCCGATAAAAAAGGCTCCTGGCAACCCAGGTCAACCAAAGACCTTCGATTCTGCCCATTCAAGTCGGAAGCTCGAAGGCAATTAGGCTACGCCCTTTCAAGGCAAAAGTCCGATAAAAAGGCTCCTGGCAACCCAGGTCAATCAAAGACCTTCAAATCCGCCCATTCAAGTCGGAAGCTCGAAGGCAATTCGGCTATGCCCTCTCGAGGCTAAAGTCCGATAAAAGGCTCCTGACAACCCAGGTCAACCAAAGACCTTCGATTCCGCCCGTTCAAGTCGAAAGCTCGAAGGCAATTCGGCTACGTCCTTTCGAGGCAAAAGTCCGATAAAAAGGCTCCTGGCAACCCAGGTCAACCAAAGACCTTCGATTCCACCCATTCAAGTCGAAAGCTCGAAGGCAATTCGGCTATGCCCTCTCAAGGCTAAAGTCTGATAAAAAAGACTCCTGGCAACCCAGGTCAACCAAAGACCTTTGATTCTGCCCATTCAAGTCGGAAGCTCGAAGGCAATTAGGCTATGCCCTTTCAAGGCAAAAGTCCGATAAAAAGGCTCCTGACAACCCAGGTCAATCAAAGACCTTCAAATCCGCCCATTCAAGTCGGAAGCTCGAAGGCAATTCGGCTATGCCCTCTCGAGGCTAAAGTCCGATAAAAGGCTCCTGGCAACCCAGGTCAACCAAAGACCTTCGATTCCGCCCGTTCAAGTCGGAAGCTCGAAGGCAATTCGGCTACGTCCTTTCGAGGCAAAAGTCCGATAAAAAGGCTCCTGGCAACCCAGGTCAACCAAATACCTTCAATTCCGCCTATTCAAGTTAGAAGCTCGAAGGCAATTCAGCTACGCCCTCTCGAGGCTAAAGTCTGATAAAAAGCTCCTGGTAACCCAGGTCAACCAAAGACCTTCGATTCCGCCCATTCAAGTCGGAAGCTCGAAGGCAATTCAGCTACGCCCTTTCAAGGTGAAAGTTAGATAAAAATGCTCCTGACAATCCAGGTAAGGCTAAACTATCAACTATACTCATCCGAGGCGATGATAATAAGTCCAAGGCAGACGTCGCCGCTTTGACATGCACCAAGTTCAAGGAGACATCCTTGGCACTCAAAGACAAAGTCCGATGCGACCAATGCCTCGACACTCTACAAGCCCAAGACCCAGCCCTTGGCACTCGAAGATAAAGTCCGAGGCGACCAACGCCTCGGCACTCTACAAGCCCAAGGCCCTACCCTTGGCACTTGAAGACAAAGTCCAAGGCGACCAATGCCTCGGCACTCTACAAGCCCAAGGCCCAGCCCTTGGCACTCGAAGACAAAGTCCGAGGCGACCGACGCCTCGGCACTCTACAAGCCCAAGGCGCAGCTCTTGGCACTCGAAGATAAAGTCCGAGGTGACTAATGCCTCGGCACTCTACAAGCCCAAGGCCCAGTCCTTGGAACTCGATGACAAAGTCCGAGGCGACCAATGCCTCGGCACTCTACAAGCCTAAGGCCCAGCCCTTGGCACTCGAAGACAAAGTCCGAGGTGACCAATGCCTCGGCACTCTACAAGCCCAAGGCCCAGCCCTTGGTACTCGAAGACAAAGTCCGAGGTGACCAACGCCTCGGCACTCTACAAGCCCAAGGCCCAGCCCTTGGCACTCGAAGACAAAGTCCGAGGCGACCAGCGCCTCGGCACTCTACAAGCCCAAGACCCAGCCCTTGGCACTCGAAGACAAAGTCCGAGGCGACCAACGCCTCGACACTCTACAAGCCCAAGGCCCAGCTCTTGGCACTCGAAGACAAAGTCCGAGGTGACCAATGCCTCGGCACTCTACAAGCCCAAGTCCCAGCCCTTGGCACTCGAAGACAAAGTCCGAGGCGACCAGCGCCTCGGCACTCTACAAGCCCAAGGCCCAGCCCTTGGCACTTGAAGACAAAGTTCGAGGCGACCAACGCCTTGGCACTCTACAAGCCCAAGGCCCAGCCCTTGGCATTCGAAGACAAAGTCCGAGATGTCGTCGCCGACGTATTGGCATTCGATCAAAAGTCCAAGCTTAGTCTTGTCACTCAAGTCCAAGCATCAGATTGTCACTGGCCATCACCTTTTTTCGATGACTAACGGCTCCAAACCGGTCAGGGGGTGGTTGGTCTGACTCTGTCAGTGCGTGTCTCCACACTGGTGCAGTCGAGGGTAGGTAACACGGGATAAAATGGTGTTTCCTTGATCCTGGCCAAGTCAACACCCTCACGTGACCGTAGTACCTGGTGAATACAGTAACCAGGTGCGGTAATACATTGGGTGAAGACCGGCTGGCCATCATGCGGCGTCATCCTAGATTATCTCTAAGAAACCCCCTCGAATATAGCATTGTCCCTCGCCGACATCCCCGCGCACCAGCGTTTTACCGAAAAAGTGTCGGTTTCGAATAGGGTTGAAATTCGAAAAATACACTATTTTCAATACCGACACTTTTTGGCCTCTTCTAGCAGCCCCAATAACAGAGTGTTACGCCATCAACAAGCAACCCCCCATCGGTTTCGCACAAAAACCGAGTGGGGAGGGGGTGACGGCACACCATCAGCACACCGCTCGGTTTCGTCAGAAAACCGAGAGGGGGTGTGTGCTGGCATCAACAAGCAACCCTCCCTCTGTTTCGCATAAAAACCGAGTAGGGAGGGGGTGACGGCACACCATCAGCACACCCCTCGGTTTTGTCAGAAAACCGAGAGGGGGTGTGTGTCGGCATCAACAAGCAACCCCCCCTCGGTTTCGCACAAAAACCGAGTGGGGAGGGGGTGACGGTACACCATCAGCACACCCCTCGATTTCGTCAGAAAACCGAGAGGGGGTGTGTGTTGGCATCAACAAGCAGCCCCCCCTCGGTTTCGCACAAAAATCGAGTGGGGAGGGGGGTGACGACACACCATCAGCAGCACACCCCTCGGTTTCGTCAGAAAACTGAGAGAGGGTGTGTGTCGGCATCAACGAGCAGCCCCCCCTCGGTTTCGCACAAAAAACCGAGTGGGGAGGGGGTGACGGCACACCGTCAGCAGCACACCCCTCGGTTTCATCAGAAAACCGAGAGGGGGTGTTGGCATCAGCTACAGTCCACCCCTCGATTTCGTCAGAAAACTGAGAGGGGGGGTGTGTCGGCATCAACAAGCAGCCCACCCCTCGGTTTCGTCAGAAAACCTAGAGGGGGGGTGTGCCGGCATCAACAAGTAGCCCACCCCTCGGTTTCGTCAGAAAACCGAGAGGGGGTGTGTGTCGGCATCAACAAGCAGCCTACCCCTCGGTTTCGTCAGAAAACCGAGAGGGGGGGTGTGTCGGCATCAACAAGCAGCCCACCCCTCGGTTTCGCCAGAAAACCGAGATGGGGGGTATGCCGGCATCAACAAGCAGCCCACCCCTCGGTTTCGTCAGAAAACCGAGAGGGGGGGGTGTGTCGGCATCAACAAGCAGCCCACCCCTCGGTTTCGTCAGAAAACCGAGAGGGGGGGTGTGTCGGTGTCATCGGCAGCCCACCCCTCGGTCTCGTCAGAAAACCAAGAGGGGGGGTGTGTCGGCATCAACAACAATCTACCTCTTGGTTTCTGACAAGGGGAGATCGGCGTCACCAACAGAAGCAAGGCAAAAAAAAAAAAAGAGAAGAAGAAGGCTCTTGCCGTGCCCTCATCTTGTGTACAACACAAAAAAAAAAAAAAGGGGCCGGCTCGCACTCGTGCACGAACCCGCGCCCTTCTTGCCTTGCCCCATTCACCTGTATACAGCACAAGCAAAAGAAAGAAAGAGGGAAAGAGGAAGGGACCTCGCAGTCCGGACTCGGTTTTCTCTACCACTCACGCAGAGGATACGGCTCTCACCCGCGCACGACACTCTCTCCCTCGCGCACGGACCGGCCTCGCATACAACCGGTTCCTTTCGAGCTCCCGCGAATCAAAAAAAAAAAAATCAACCGCTCCCCGAGATCGCCCGAGGACGCTACAGCTCGTGGGGAAAGAGTTGTTCAATTGGGTGAAGAAAAGCAAAAGAAAATAAAACCAAGCCTCACCGCACCCACGTTTCCTTGTAACATCTGTCGTGACCACTTCAACGCAATGAATTTTAGGCAGCGTACCCATGTACGTCAAGTCGTGCGCATTTACCGGCTTTGGGTCGCTGAAGGATCCCCCGAATGGTCAGCAAGAGTTAAAGGTGTTGATTCACAAAGATTTATTGCATTGGGTATTGATAAGGTTGAAAGGTCAGCCACAAAGATTTGTTGCATTGGGTACACTTTGCGTTGGGTATTGATGAGGTTGACAGGTCAACAGGCATTAAAGCATTTACAAAGATTTGTTGCATGGGTATTGGTGAGGTTGAGATCAGCAAACGTCAAAAGGTGTTGAGAGGTTTTTTTTAATTGGGTATTGAGAGGTGTTGAAGGCTGTGGAGACAACGTCACGAGCCTCTTAGGCTCGTATGAGATCCATGCAGAAGATCACACGGCGAGCGTCAAGGCTCGGCATTAGCAAACGCGGGGTCTCAGTTCCTATAGTAATGCCCCCCTAATTTGGTCAAAAACCGAGAGGGGTGTGTGTGTCAGCAACAGCAGCAGGAGAAGGAGTCTCAGCATCTTCTCGGTCGGAAAAAGGGAAAAGGGTCTCGGTACCCTCTCGATATGCTCTCGGTACCCTCTCGGTATCCACTCGGTCGGAAAACACACTGCTTTTTCGGAAACACCTCCTTGCAAAACCGAGACTTTTTGGCTTGCACCAAAAGGGTCTCGGTACCCTCTCGGTATCCTCTCGGTACCCCCTCAGTATCCTCTCGGTATCCAATCGGTCGAAAAACGCACTGCTTTTTCCGAAACGCCCACTTGCAAAACCGAGACTTTTGGCCCGCGCCAAAAGGGTCTCGGTATCGGCAGAAGGAGACTCTGCTAATACGAACCGCGGCACCGACAGCCCTTGCCAACCATGCCAGGATCCTAAGGCGTTTGCACCTTGGAATCCCAGCCGACCCAGGGGGTCCTGACCCGACTGGGAGGGGGTAACTGTGAGTGCAAAAATTGTACCGGACCGGATCAGAGCGGCATGGGCCCGCGCAACGGCCCACGTGGGTAAGCCCGCCCGGGTTCATGGGCCAACTCTACGGGGCTCGCAGATCAAGCCCTCCCCCTTATTGGGCCCGAACAACGGCCCAATAAGGGCCCAGCAAGGAGGCCCAGAACAAGTGCCACGTCATCAGCGCCACGTCATCACTGCCATATTGGGCACATTCCTACGCTATAAAAGGACCCCCAAGGCATCCAGGAGGGGGGGTTGGTCATTCCATCAGAGGAGGAGGATTCCAGAGCAAGTGCTAGAGCTCCATTCTCCTCTCCTTGTTTCTCTTCTAATTGCTCCGTGCAAACACATTGTAAGAAGCTTCTCTCGGCCTGTCGAGAGAACGCTCAACCCTCCATACTCATATTATAGTGAAGATCAGGTGGCACCTCTCGTCCGGAGACGTAGGTCATAAGACCGAACTCCGTCACCAACCCTTGTGTCATCGCCCTTTACTCTCTCTATCTATTCTCACATCTCTCTAACTCTACAAACAATCCAATTCAATCAAGGCTGTGGGGTGGGGGTTCCCGATCAAGGCGGCTCGGAAATTTCCCCCCACATGGGACAGAGTCTCCCCACTCAAGCTGCCCCACCAGTGCAAATGCAGTCGCAACCAGTGCCTCAGGTGGAGGTCAGGGTTAATCGCTCGGTGGAGGTCCATAGTGCAAATCCCGACGGGCGAGACTCGAGTAGCCCGGAGCCTGCGGAGAGAAACAAGCATGCACGAGCGGCGTCGGCACGCTCGGATGTCTGGTCCCGGCTTGGGGCACACCCCCGACAGCCGTCTGCCTCCAAGCATTACTCGAAGACGGACTCGGCACAAGTTCATCGCCCGAAGCGCGACGGCGAACATCATCGTCAACCGAGTGATAGTCATCACACTCGGATGACGCCAGCCAGTCGGCAGCCGGCTCATAAAACTGATCGGAGGAGCGTACATGAACGCATTCGGGTACATGCGTCGGAGCGACTCGGGGAGCGAGAGCAGATCCAGCAAGACCGACCGGGGGTCCGAGCTTCCGACCGGTTGGAGGAAGTCGCCATCCGAGGAGCCACACGGTCGCCGCTTGTCGAGAAGCTACTCCGGGAGCCATTCCCTCGAGGGTGGAATCCTCCACGCCTTCCCAAGTTTGACGGATCGAAAGACCCGGTGGAGCATGTACTGGCTTTCCGGGATGCTCTGGTCCCGCACGAGGATGATCATATCCTCTGTCGGACCTTCGCCAACAGCTTGTCGGGAACGCCCCTCGAATGGTTCCACAAGCTCAGGCCCTCGTCCATCTCCTCATTCTCGGAGCTGAGCACGCGGTTCATCGACCAGTACCGATGCAACCGCCGGGAGCTGAAGACTCTGGAGTCACTCTTCGGGATGAGTATGACCCAGAAGGAGACGCTCCGACAATTCTACCATAGGTTCAGGTCCGAGTACCTGAGCTTGGCGAACGCAGACGGGCAGGATCGCATGGTAATCGCGGTCTTCAAGAACGCCATTCAGCCTGCCCAGCTCGTCAACGCGTCGCTCATCAAGCGAACCCCGGAGACGATTGATGAGCTGTCGCGACGCGTTGAGAAGTACATCAAGATCGAAGACGCAGACCGCAAGAGGAAGGCAGTGGAAACCAGAGCCCCGCACCAGGGCTACCCCAAGCCAGCTGCCGTGAAGAACGTCAACAAGCAGCAGGGGGAGGCGACGCGGCATGACGCGAAGCGACAGAGGCAAGACAGGCCCGCGAGGTCACAGTGGAACAGGGAGTTCACAGTACTGAACGCCCCCATAGACCAGATCCTGGAAGCCATCAAGGGCGAACCATACTTCAAGTGGGCGCAACCGCTTGAACCCGGAGAGAGGGGAGCCAGAGATGCATCAAGGTACTGCGAGTACCACCAGAGCCAAGGCCACACTACCCTGCAGTGTCGGGCGCTCAAACATCATATCGAGGATCTCATTGAGGCCGGCCATATTGGCTGCTTCATTGACCTCCCTCAATGTAAGGAGACTAAGGCTGTGGGAGAAGTCCAGTGTGGAGCGACGGCACAGCGCTTATCGGGTCCTCCGCCAGAAAGGCGTCAGCTCCGAGAGGTAGATGCAGTCTACGGGTACCATGGCCCGGTACCATCATCAAATGCCGTCGACCGACAGGTGCGACGTATTGAACAAGCAAGGCAAGTCCACCATATGGTACTCGACCCTGTCATCCGTCCCGAGCCAAGAGTGGAAGCTGCAGTACAATTTTCGGCGGCTGATCTGGTCGGAATAGAAAGGCCTCACAACCATCCCCTGGTCATACGGCTCCAGATAGCCAATTGCCTTGTGAAGAGAATTCTGGTCGACGCCGGAAGTTCGGTAGATGTGCTCTTCCTCAGCGCCTTTGACGCCATGCAGCTAGATCGCGGACAGATGACCGAGTCGTCGTCGACGATAACGGGCTTCACGGGGGAGGCTGCAAGGGTGGTTGGTGAGATCACCCTCCCGATCACAACATGGCATCTCACTAATCTTACCCGGTTCATTGTGATCGAAGCTCACTCGGCGTACAACATCATCCTCGGAAGACCGTGGCTCCACCACTTGGATGCGGTCCCCTCGTCGACCCACCAGGTAGTGAAGTTTTGGACCGACAAGGGTGTGATGAGCATTCGAGGTGACCAGTCCTCGGCAGCCAAGTGCGAGCTCAGTGCCATCCATCTGAAGACGACATGCCAAATCGAAGGAGGAGAGCCAGGTGAAGGCGGCACTGAGTTGGGCATCCTCAACCTCTGGACTGCGAAGCAGAGTCAAGAAGTACCAACGCTCCAGCACCACGCCCTATCAAGCGCAGGAGCGCGAGGAGGCCAAGCATCTGAGAAGACCGACCTGTCAGTTGAACTTAAAGAGCTGACAGTGTCGGGGGACTTGCTGAAGACCGACATGTCAGCTGAACGTAAAGAGCTGACAGTGTCGGGGGACCTACAGAAGACCGACCATTCAGTTGAACGTAAAGAACTGAATGCGTTGAGGAGCTTAAAGAAGGCCGGTCAGTTAGCTGAACTTAAAGAGCTAACTGATCCGAGCGACCCGATGGAGACTGACCTACCAGCTGAAGGTAAAGAGCTGAGCAGGAGGACGCACCCTCAGAAGAACGACCGACCGGTTGAACCTAAAGAACCGGACGAGTTAGAGAGCCCGAATACGAAGTGGGAGGAGTCGCCTGCCGTCGAGCCAATTTTGCCCGTGGATTTAGGAGAAGCGGGCCATCCGAGGATAACTTTTCTCGGGTCGCAGCTGCCGAAGCTATGACGACATTTCTCAAGGCAAACCTGGACGTGTTCGCATGGTCAGTTGAGGATATGCCAGGCATCCACCCCGAGGTAGCCTGTCACCACCTCAACATTCGAGAAGGAGCTGCACCTGTACGTCAGAAGCCCCGGTCGCTAGCACCGAAAAAAGCAGCAGCTGTCAACATGGAGGTAGAGAAGCTGCTACGAGCAGGCATCATCAGAGAGGCTCGGTACCCGAAGTGGATCGCTAACGTGGTCGTCGTCCCCAAGAAGTCAGGAGCCATTCGGGTCTGCATCGACTTCACAAATCTCAACCAGGCATGCCCAAAGGACAGCTACCCGCTACCACGCATCGATACCCTGGTGGATTCCACGGCTGGACACGAGAGGCTCTCGTTCATGGACGGCTACTCGGGCTATCACCGGATCCCCATGAATCCGGAAGACCAGGAGCACACGACCTTCGTCACGGGTCGAGGGCTCTTCTACTACAAGATGATGCCTTTCGGGCTGAAGAACGCGGGAGCAACGTACCAGAGGCTGGTGAACAAGATGTTCGTCGACCAAATCGGAAGGAACGTGGAGGTCTACGTCGATGACTTGCTTGTGAAGAGTCAGACTGAGGATACGCATATGCAAGACCTGGAGGAAACCTTCGCAACCTTGCGGAGGTACAGTATGAAGTTGAACCCGGCCAAGTGCGCCTTCGGCGTGACGTCAGGAAAATTCCTGGGATACTTGGTCACCCGATGGGAGATCGAAGCCAACCCGGAGCAGATCCGTGCTTTGGAGGAGATGCCGTCGCCAAAGTCACGAAAGGAAGTCCAGAAGCTGACCGGACGGATCAACGCCCTCAATCGCTTCATTTCCAAGTCCTCAGACCGGTGTCGGCCCCTGTTTGAGAGGTTGAGTAAGCTTGCGCCTTTCGACTGGGACCAACGCTGTGAAGAAGCATTTCAGGAGCTGAAGACGTATCTTGGACGACCCCCTATCTTGACAGCCCCCCAGCCGGGCGCAACGCTGGGGGTGTATCTTTCGGTATCAGTGGCAGCAATCAGCGCTGTACTGATATGCGAATGTGAAGGAACGGAGAGGCCTGTCTACTACGTCAGCCGCATCATGACGTCAGCTGAAACTCGGTACGCGTGGATCGAACAAGTAGCCCTGGCATTAGTGTACGTGTCAAGGAGGCTTCGCCCGTACTTCGTCGCTCACCCCATCGAGGTCATCACCGAGCACCCCCTGAAGGAAGTACTGGATAACTCTACTCGGGCAGGTCGGCTGAGCAAGTGGGCTGCAGAGCTGCAAGAGTTTGGTCCTCGGTACGTGCCTCGGAAAGCAGTCAAGGGCCAAGCACTTGCGGACTTCCTCAGCGATTTCCCGGCGGAAGACACTGCACCGGTGCCGAAGACGTTAGAAGACCTGTCGGTAGCTGCCGGTCGACCCATGGGAGTCGGTGCGGCAGCAGGACAGGAAGACGAAGGAAAAGGCTGGAGATTGTTCGTGGATGGCTCGTCGTGCGTAGTCGGGAGTGGTGTGGGGGTAGTCCTAGTAACCCCCGATCACACGAAGCTCGAAAAATCAGTGCGGCTACTTTTCCCGACGACGAATAACGAAGCGGAGTACGAGGCGATGCTGACAGGACTGGAGATGGCAACAGCGCTGAGGGTGACCAGCCTGCAGGTCTACGGCGACTCCCAACTGGTAATCAATTAGATTACCGGTAGATATGAAGCCCGCGACGCAAGGATGCAAGCCTACCTGAAGCTAGCCCGGGAGTTGATCGCCAAGTTCGAAGACATAAGCTTCCATCAGTTCCCAAGAGCGGAAAACAAGCAGGCGGTTGCCCTCGCTAATCTAGCATCGGTACTCAGAGAGGACAAAGAGAAAAGGGTTTTCATCGAGGTGCAAGCTGAACCCTGAACTATCGGCCCCGCAGAAGATAGTTGCCTGACGAGGAGAACACAAGCCATTGAGGCGGCCCATACTATTGCGGTCGGAGCTGATTGGGTAGGCAACATGAAGAAGTACCTACTTGATGGGATACTACCGGAGGACGTCGATGATGCCCAAAGAACCAAGGCGCATGCTCCAAGATACACCCTCATCGACGATGAGCTGTACAAGCGTTCGTTTGGCGGACCGTACCTCAAGTGCCTCACGAAGGAACAAGCGGCAGAAATCATGAAGGAGGTACACAAAGGGGGGTGCGGGAACCACTCCGGAGGAAGATCCCTGGCGCGGAAGATAAAGCTGCAAGGCTACTACTGGCCCACCATGGAAGCAGATGCGGGGGGATATGTCAAGAGGTGTCTGCAATGCCAAAAACATGCTCCCTCCATACACCAACCGGCAGAAGAGCTACACCCAGTATCCAGCCCTTGGCCCTTCCAGCAGTGGGGGTTGGATATCTTGGGCCCCTTCCAGACGTCTCCCAACCGGAGGAAGTTTCTCCTTGTCGCCACCGACTACTTCACCAAGTGGGTGGAGGCAATTCCACTGCTAAAGATTGGTGAGGTTCAAGTAGGAAAGTTCCTGTGGAGCAGCATCATCTGTCGGTTCGGACTGCCGCGGGCTTTCGTTGCAGACAACGGACGATAGTTTGACGCGGAGTCAATCAAGAAGTTCTGCACCAGCAATAACATCAAGCTATTCTTCTCTACACCGCGATACCCTCAGAGCAACGGGCAAGCAGAGTCGACGAATCGCGCTATTCTGGACATACTGAAGAAGAAGCTGGAGCAGAAGAAGGGATTGTGGGAAGAAGCTCTACCCGGAGTTCTGTGGGCCTATCGAATGACACCGAAGCGACCGACGGGAGAGTCCCCGTTTAGCCTTACCTACGGCTCTGAAGCAGTCTTACCAACAGAAAATCTGGTCCTGACACAGAGAACAGTCGTAGCCGCCGACCCGAAGCTGAATGACGAGCTCCTGCTTGATGGCCTGGACTTGCTGGAAGAGAAGAGGGAGAGAGCAAGGGCGCGCCTAGCTAACTACCATCAGGCTATCAAGAGGGCGTATGATCGCAAGGTCAGAAGGCGGGTATTCAAACAAGGAGACCTGGTTATGCGAAAGGTCTTCGATAATACCAAGGAGCTGGGAAGTGGCAAGCTGGGAGCTACCTGGGAAGGACCATACATCATCGATGGTATGGGGAAAAATAGGGCCTACCGCTTGAAGACTCAAGACGGCGACGCGCTAGCAAGGCCATGGAATGCAACTAATCTGCGCAAGTTCTACTAAGGTAGTTAAATGGGCAAGACGCGTGTAACCGTTTTGTAACTCCGAATTTATTCAATAAAAATGCACTTGCTCAATGTTCTTGTTCACGTGTGAGAATAATGGTTAACCGAGGCAACCTAAACCAAGTGGTACATAACACTCCGAGCGAGTTCTACCACTTGGCCGACCGGTCGATAGGTCCCTGCGAAGGGCGAGACCGGCCGGTAAACAACTGGAAAGATCGGTCGACAGACCCTGTCAGGGTACGACCGGTCAATCAGCCTAAACCAAGTGGTACATAACAGTCCGAGCGAGTTCTACCACTTGGCCGACCGGTCGATAGGTCCCTGCGAAGGGCGAGACCGGCCGGTGAACAACTGGAAAGATCGGTCGACAGACCCTGTCAGGGTACGACCGGTCAACCAGCCTAAACCAAGTGGTACATAACACTCCGAGCGAGTTCTACCACTTGGTCGACCGGTCGACAGGTCCCTGCGAAGGGCGAGACCGGCCGGTGAACAACTGGAAAGATAGGTCAACAGACCCCGTCAGGGTACGACCGGACAACCAGCCTAAACCAAGTGGTACGTGATACTCCGAATGAGTTTTACCACTTGACCGACCGGTCGACAGGACCCTGTGAAGGGCGAGACCGGCCGGTGAACAACTGGAAAGATAGGTCAACAGACCCCGTCAGGGTACGACCGGACAACCAGCCTAAACCAAGTGGTACGTGATACTCCGAATGAGTTTTACCACTTGACCGACCGATCGACAGGACCCTGTGAAGGGCGAGACCGACCGATGAACACTTGGAAAAATCGATCAACAGAACCCGCGGGAGAACGACCGATCGACCAATGCAAACAAGGCAGGGTATAGCACCCCATACTAATATAAGGGCCAGATTTTGGTCGCGCATCGTCGACGTGTAGTTACGCGCGTCGATGTGTAGTTACGCGTGTCGTCGACGTATAGTTATGCATGTCGTCGGCGTGCAGTTACGCATGTCGTCGACGTGTAATCAAAACATGAGAACCAGATTTTCAATGACACATCGTCGACGTGTAGTTACGCGCATCATCAACGTGTAGTCAAGACACAAAATCCGAGGTTTAATAGCAAGACATCGACGTGAACTTGAGATGTAAAGTTGATGAAAAAGACAATGATCATAGCATTCAGATGAAATATCAAGAGATCCCAACACAAACAAGAGTTTTGTTTTATTACATCACGAAACAAAGTAAGGCAGCGAGTAAGATCGGTCAAGCGTCGCCCCCAGCTTTCTACGGTCCCGACGGGAGCTTGCCGCGCAGCTTCGCGACCTTCTTGCGCTATTCTGCCGCCTGCTCCACAAGAAGCGACTTGCAATCCGCGGTGTATTCAGCATGCTGCCTGTCAAGCGCAGCCTTATGCGCTGCTTCAGCCTGGTCAAGGGAGGCCTTCAACGCGGCAATTTCGGCCTCGTGAGCGGCTTGGGCGGCATCGGCCTCTGCACGCTGCTCCCAGATCGTAGCCGCCTGCCTCCTGAACTTCGCCCACAGCTCGTCATTTTTCACCTGAGCAGAATCCAACGCTTCTTGGAGCCCGAAGGAATCAGAAGCGTTCTCTAGCGCTGCTTCGAGCTGAGCCTGGACGGCAGCAAGCTCTTCGGCGTGAACCCGTCGAGCTTCCGCCAGCTGAGCGCGTAGCTCTCTCGACTCCTGCCGAGCAGCCTGAAGGGAGGCCTTAAGCCGCGTCATCCTATGAACACCCCCCTCGACAAGTCGACAGCCCGCCTGACAAAGAAGGAAACAACATATACCACAAAGTTAAGGAGAAAAGTTACTACTACAGTCAACTCGTTAACGACTCAGACTTACCTCATGAAAGTCGTCGAGCTGACGCTCCCAGCCAGGACTACCCACACCATCATCTTCCTCCCCCTGACGAGCAGAGAGCCCGGGGGAACGGCGGTGAGATAAAGCTTCAGTAGCCCCGAGGGGAGAACGAGGAGGGGACCCGGCGGCACCCCCAGAAACAGAGGAGGAAGGCGAAGGCATGAAGCCTCGGACCTCCGCGCGATCGAGCCTTCTAGCGGCAAGGGCAGCAGGTGATGCAATGGGAGGTGCGGCAGCAGGACCGCGGGGTGAAGCTCTCCCACGTGACCCAGCCGAGCCAGACGGCATGGCTCGCTCGCCTCGCCCGAGGGAGGGAGAGGCATTATGACCGGAAGACGTCTCCGATTCCTCTATCTCCATATGCTGCCTACCCGTCGACGGCACATCCTCCGACCAGTCTTCAGGGAGGGAGCGAAGGTCATCGACAGCAGCACGTTGTGGGTGCAAAAATTGTACTGGACCGGATCAGAGCGGCATGGGCCCGCACAACGGCCCAAGTGGGTAAGCCCGCCCGGGTTCAGGGGCCCACTCTACGGGGCTCGCAGATCAAGCCCTCCCCCTTATTGGGCCTGAACAACGGCCCAATAAGGACCCAGCAAGGAGGCCCATAACCAGTGCCACGTCATCAGCGCCACGTCATCACTGCCATATCGGGCACGTGCCTACACTATAAAAGGACCCCCAAGGCATCCAGGAAGGGGGTTGGTCATTCAATCAGAGGAGGAGAATTCCAGAGCAAGTGCTAGAGCTCAATTCTCTTCTTCTTGTACTCTTCTAGTTGCTCCGTGCAACCCCACTGTAAAAAGCTTCTCTCGGCCTATCGAGAGAACGCTTCCCACCATTTACTCAAATTATAGTGAAGATCAGGTGGCACCTCTCGCCCGGAGACGTAGGTCGTAAGACCGAACTTCGACAACAACTCCATGTGTCATCTCTCTCCTACTCAATTTTCTAATCTCTAACATACAAACCCTCAACATTCAATCAAGGCTGTGGGGCGGGGTTCCCGATCAAGGCGGCTCGGAAATTTCCCCCCATAATCTTTGGCGCCATCTGTGGGATATCGATAGAGGTCTTACCCACACCTCTACCGACTCCTATTCAACTTGTGGTGACGAGCCACAAGTCCTCCTCCAAATCAATCTCAACGCCTTCATCACACCAACATCAACACGCTCGATGGTGAAGGTGATATGATCTGATATCAACTAGATGGAATGCGTATGCTTGAAATAAACAAGTGCAGAATTTAAACAACTAAATTCAGATTTCAGCATAATAAAATCAGATTTCAGCAAAGCCTATTATCATGTTTCATCATCCATTCAAACACAATCAGATTTAATTTAATGCAATCATAAAACTGACAAGAAGAACATTAATTTCATATTATAAGGACTGAATTCCAGCAATAAGAACAAGAACAATCTCAAATTAATAGGCCAATGTCTCAATAACAATCAAAGATCTAAACGAATAAACCTAACGGATGAGATTCTCGGGAAACCAAGGAATTTCGGAAACCCTAATATGATTTCAGCAATAAGGCCGGTTGTAGAAAAGCAGGTTATTACATGAAAATTATCGAGGATCGATCTCACCGTGCTTTGGTCAATGCCGGCAGCTTTTCGGTGCTCCAATGTTACAGATGAATGGCGCGGAAAGGGAGGCGTGGCTCAGAAGACGGGGTGAAGAAGCCGAGATGACGGATCTTTGAAGACGAAGAAACTTCACGTCGATCTTCCGTGAAGCCGTGGATGAATAGCGAGGCGACGGGGTAGAAGCGTGCGGAAGGAAGAAGTAGACAAGAAGCAGAGAGGATTTCGTCGGAAGAGATACACCGAGCAAGCGAGCCGCTTCTCCGTTGTTAGGGTTTCAATTCAATTCATCTCCCTTTGTGCAATTAGGGTTTTAGGATTTATAGGAAACAACTAGAGAAAACAAAAAAAGGAAAGAAAGGAATAGAGAGGCCGGTCGGGTAGAGAGAGAGGGAGAGACGCGCGGGTGAGAGAAGGGGAGTCGGGGTGTCCGCGGGAGAGAGAGAGAGAGGGGGACCGGTCGGGTGTGGGGATGGCTAGGATTTTTGGGATTTTGATTTCCCTTGGAATCTCATCCATTGAGATTTAATCTCACTTATGATCCTACGGCTAAGACTCTAACACAGAAATGAGTCAGTTCGGCATCTGTGGCTCGAACCGGATGCGAACATGGCTCGCACCTACCCAAACCAGAAATAAAAACTGAAATAACTAAAGATCCGTGGATCGGATCGAAACAAAATAAAAACCAAAACTGTGGGGCTTCGATTAAGCTTTCCACCGATGCAGACGGATCGACGATCGGGTTCCTGGATCTCCGGCGCGGATGAAAATACGCCATCAGCTGTAGAAAAACTGCACGTAGTAGGCTCGTCTGCATCAAGTCCCCCGGACTCAAAAGAACTCGACTCCTATCGAACAAGGTCCTGGATCCGACGGGGGCGCTCCTGGTAGTAATGGCAGCCGCTGAATCCGCTCGAACTGCTCTCCCGGGTCTGGTGGCCAAGTAATCCACCTCAAGTATGCAGCAACTCCATCTCGTATCCCCTGCCCCTTGACGCCAAGCGAAGACCTGAAAGTCAACACCAACATCCTCCGCAGCACGATAAGATCATCAAAATACTCAGATAATTTCATTTGATAATAGGAATTTGGGTTGACATGAAATTCAGATGACATGTGAAAAGAAAGGCCGCGGGAGCATAATGTGCTGCGGGTCATCGGCTTGCGCGATTGGCAATGGTGTATTTGAAGGGCCATGGGTTGCGGGTGCATTATGTGGTGCTCGAGGTGGCCTGCGCACGGTGCAAAACAAGTGGATTCTAGATGACGAAGATATGTCATGCAATCATTGTCGGGATTCAGTGAAAAAAAATGAGAAATTAAAATACTCATCATGCCACTTGTTATGATTTCGAAAAATTAAAGATGATGGGTCGTCTGAAATTTGAACGCATGATTCATAAGTCTTTTGCATCGAAAAGTGATCAAACATGCCAAAATCGTCTTTAAGATTAAACTCAACACTTGGATGACATAGATGCACATGTGATTGGTCTATGATTGTATAGATGTCAGGCAAATGATGAATGCGAGTGTCATGAATGCCTACAGACTCTAAATACGATGTGCATGCAATGGAATGCAAAATGTTGTCTAATCCCTTCTCAATCGACAGCGAAACAGATGAACGCCCTACTAGGTTATCTGCGAATGGTGGTAAGGGTTGGTTCTGAGTCAGAAGAGCTTTAGGTGCATGGGAAGACTGGTGAATAACCAGCAGTGGTGCAGTCACATCATCTCCCTCCAAGACTAACTCTTTGAAGTGTTCACCTTCAGACCCATGACTTTCCTCTTCCTTGTCATTGTCCGCCAGATTTTTCTGTGGGTTGAATTATCGTTGAGGACAATAGGCTGACTTGTGTCCTGACTGATCTACCGATTCGTGCTCTTGTCGCAGGTTTTGGCAACTTCTGTTTTGGTTGATCTGCACGTAGTTTGCCATCAGATTTGTGCTCTTTTCCCTAACGCGATGACTAGTGCGCTCGGATACTTTCAAGGACGAATTCTGGAACACACTTTGTTTGGAATCAGAAGGGAGGAACTTCTGTTGCATCTTTCCCCTCATGTGTGTCCAAGTGGAAATTTTCTCCTTTCCTTTCCTACCCCTAGAGATCTGCAACTGTTTCCACCACATCAGTGCATGACCTTTCAGTTTAAGGCTGACAAACTTGACTTGTTTGTCACGGGGGATTTCTTTCCACTCAAAGTATTGGTCGACTCTCTCGGCCCATTCTAGAAACTCTTCGGGGTCCATCCTACCCTCGAACTCAGGAATTTCTATTTTAAAGCCCTGATCCCAGCCCCAATGGGATTTCGTTTTCCTATGTGTCTGTCTACTTCGCCTATAAGTCCCGTCAGAGGAACTGACGCTATCACCTCCGGATTCTAGGTCTAAATTACTATGCCCTGGCGACGCTCTAGTCCTATGCTCTCGATGGGGTCGAGGTGGATTCGGGGAATTGGTGAAAGCCAAGGCCAAGTTTTCTATCTAGGTCTGAAGCCTACCCATGTGTTCCTGTTGCCTTATGAAGGCATCGTGCCAAGTGCGGGATGGCAAAGATCCAGCCATTATAGATTCTATCGACTCACTAGGGAGAGAAAGGGATGGTCCTAAAATGTATGCGTTCACGCGATGCGTGTTACTAATGAATGCAAGGCGCTAACTAAAATAAAAGAAGGTAATAAAAAAAAATTCCAGCAAACGCGTGATGATGCGAATGATGCGAGAGGACCGGCCGTTGCGTAAGGACGCGACGACTAGTGCGCTCTGATACCAACTTGATACGATCTGATATCAACTAGATGGAATGCGTATGCTTGAAATAAACAAGTGCAGAATTTAAACAACCAAATTCAGATTTCAGCATAATAAAATCAGATTTCAGCAAAGCCTATTATCATGTTTCATCATCCATTCAAACACAATCAGATTTAATTTAATGCAATCATAAAACTGACAAGAAGAACATTAATTTCAGATTATAAGGACTGAATTCCAACAATAAGAACAAGAACAATCTCAAATTAATAGGCCAATGTCTCAATAACAATCAAAAATCTAAACGAATAAACCTAACGGATGAGATTCTCGGGAAACCAAGGAATTTCGAAAACCCTAATATGATTTCAGCAATAAGGCCGGTTGTAGAAAAGCAGGTTATCACATGAAAATTATCGAGGATCGATCTCACCGTGCTTTGGTCAATGCCGGCAGCTTTTCGGTGCTCCGATGTTACAGATGAATGGCGCGGAAGGGGAGGCGTGGCTCAGAAGACGGGGTGAAGAAGCCGAGACGACGGATCTTTGAAGACGAAGAAACTTCACGTCGATCTTCCGTGAAGCCGTGGATGAATAGCGAGGCGACGGGGTAGAAGCGTGCGGAAGGAAGAAGTAGACAAGAAGCAGAGAGGATTTCGTCGGAAGAGATACACCGAGCAAGCGAGCCGCTTCTCCGTTGTTAGGGTTTCAATTCAATTCATCTCCCTTTGTGCAATTAGGGTTTTAGGATTTATAGAAAACAACTAGAGAAAACAAAAAAAGGAAAGAAAGGAATAGAGAGGCCGGTCGAGTAGAGAGAGAGGGAGAGATGCGCGGGTGAGAGAAGGGGAGTCGGGGTGTCCGCGGGAGAGAGAGAGGGGGACCGGTCGGGTGTGGGGATGGCTAGGATTTTTGGGATTTTGATTTCCCTTGGAATCTCATCCATTGAGATTTAATCTCACTTATCATCCTACGGCTAAGACTCTAACACAGAAATGAGTCAGTTCGGCATCTATGGCTCGAACCGGATGCGAACATGGCTCGCACCTACCCAAACCAGAAATAAAAACTGAAATAACTAAAGATCCGTGGATCGGATCGAAACAAAATAAAAACCAAAACTGTGGGGCTTCGATTAAGCTTTCCACCGATGCAGACGGATCGACGATCGGGTTCCTGGATCTCCGGCGCAGATGAAAATACGCCATCAGCTGTAGAAAAACTGCACGTAGTAGGCTCGTCTACATCAGAAGGCCAGCACCAACCCACCAAAGGCGGGTGCTGAACGAACAAATAATTTGCTGATCGAAGAAGAACAAGAAGTCTCGGTTGTAACCAACCGAAGAAATGTTCGGGAACGACTGAGGCCACAAAACAGCCATCCAGAAGGGCACAGCGATTGGCGAGACCCGTCATCCCCGAGGCGTCAATCTGGCAAAGAGCACGCCACCCAAAGGGGCAACGGTCCAGTTACATACCAAATTTCGGCTGTTGATTTCCAGCTGCTGAACCTCCTCAAGAGGAACACAGCCCTCGAGCAAGAGAGGGATTCCCTAAAGAAGGCGGCTGAAAGAGCGGGGTTGTGGCCCACAACTCTCTAGCTACTGATGAAGACCAACCAAGGACTCGCCCAGCCGTGAGTCATCATCTTGAAGAACCACATGTGCCGCGTATCGAGATGCATCAGGTATCCACACAAGCACCAAGGCAAACGGTGTGGGATCGCCTCAACGTCAACGGTGCGCCCAGCTATCGCGGAGAAGGATCACCTCAGTCAACAGGGTCCACTAGACATTCTATCCCTTCGCACACGAAAGCAACAGATGCCCGTGAGCTGCTCAACCGACTAAGGCATACTGCCGACGTGGGACGCCGCCATCAAGACCGTTGGCAGCTAATCACCTCGGTGGGGCCACTGCATCCTAAGGTTCTTGCAACACCATTTCCTATGGGTTGACGAACACCGAGCCTGCCAAAGTTCAACTGCATCCAGGGAGACCCTGCTCTCCATATCCTAGCCTACAAGCGGGCCCTGACGCCCTACGAATATGAGAACCATGTTCTCGACCGTATGTTTGCGGGAAGCCTCGAGGGACCTGCCCTCGACTGGTACTACACACTGCCTACCGGTACGGTGGCCACATCCAAAGAGTTGGCTGAACTCTTCATGGACCATTATCGGCTAAACTTAAAGCCGAAAAAGAGGCTGGATACACTCTACCAGTTGAAGATGGGCTCCGACGAGTCTCTAAGGAGCTTCACGATGAGGTTTCGTAATGAGCATTCTGAGCTCACCGGTCGCTCCTATAATGAGGAGGCCATCATGCTGGCATTCCAGAATGCTATCCGGCCAGAGCTCCACGTCTACACCGACTTCATCCGGCATCCACCCAATAACTTGGAAGCGATGTTCAAGCGCGTACAGCGGGAGATAGGGGTGGAAGACAATCAGCGGGCCAGAAGACTACGCGAGCCCCACGAGTCTCGTGACTCCCGACATAAGAAAGATGATGAAGCTCCGAATGAAGCACACTACAAGAAGTCTGCCCATGCCACGTCCGACCAAAAGGTGCAGGCCAAAAGGTACAATGAAGATCCGAAAGCCCCTCCAGCACAAAAGAGGCGAACTCCAAGGGAGCAAAGGGTGTTCACTGAGCTGAACACCTCCATTGAAGACATTTTCGCATACTTGCAGAACGAGCCCTTTTGCAAATGGCCACAGCCTCTCCCTTCAAATTCCGACCAGGTGGGAGATACGACAGCCTTCTGTGAGTTTCATCGCAGCCATGGTCACCCAACCCCTACATGTCGGAAGCTAAAGCATCACATCGAAGACCTGATCCAAGAAGGGCGGCTCGATGGCTACCTCCCTAATAAGGAACCAGGTCGAAAGTAGGAGAGGTTGCAGCAGTGGAGAAAAGAAAGTTAATGTAATACGTGGATGCATAATCGTAACGTCCGCGGGGCAACCTATGAAAAAGTGTAACTGCAACTTTGTTATATCAATAAAGTGTCTTTTTTTCTCAAAATCAAATCTCTCGAAGGTCGATTCCACCATATTAAGGCAAAAAAAAAAAGGCTCCTGGCAAACCAGGTCAACCAAAGACCTTCGATTCCGCCCATTCAAGTCAGAAGCTCGAAGGCAATTCGGCTACGCCCTCTCGAGGCTAAAGTCCGATAAAAAGGCTCCTGGCAACCCAGGTCAACCAAAGACCTTCGATTCTGCCCATTAAAGTCGGAAGCTCGAAGGCAATTCGGCTACGCCCTCTCAAGGCTAAAGTCCGATAAAGAGGCTCCTGGCAACCCAGGTTAACCAAAGACCTTCAATTCCACCCATTCAAGTTGGAAGCTCGAAGGCAATCCGGCTACGCCCTCTCGAGGCTAAAGTCCGATAAAAGGCTCCTGGTAACCCAGGTCAACCAAAGACCTTCGATTCCGCCCATTCAAGTCGGAAGCTCGAAGCCAATTCGGCTACGCCCTTTCAAGGCGAAAGTCAGATAAAAATGCTCATGACAATCCAGGTCAAGCTAAACTATCAACTATACTTATCCGAGGCGATGAGAATAAGTCCAGGGCAGACGTCGCCGCTTTGACATGCACCAAGTTCAAGGAGACATCCGTGGCACTCGAAAACAAAGTCCGATGTAACCAATGCCCCGGCACTCTACAAGCCCAAGGCCTAGCCCTTGGCATTCGAAGACAAAGTCCGAGGCGACCAATGCCTCGGCACTCTACAAGCCCAAGGCCCAGCCCTTGGCATTCGAAGATAAAGTCCGAGGTAACCAATACCTCAGCACTCTACAAGCCCAAGGCCTAGCCCTTGGCACTCGAAGATAAAGTCCGAGGCGACCAATGCCTCGGCACTCTACAAGCCCAAGGCCTAGCCCTTGGCACTCGAAGATAAAGTCCGAGGCGACCAATGCCTCGGCACTCTACAAGCCCAAGGCCCAGTCCTTGGCACTTGAAGACAAAGTTCGAGGCGACCAACGCCTCGGCACTCTACGAGCCCAAGGCCCAGCCCTTGGCATTCGAAGACAAAGTCCGAGGCGACTCTGTCAGTGGTTGGTCTGACTCTGTCAGTGCGTGTCTCCACACTGGTGTAGTCGACGGTGGGTAACACGGGATAAAATGGTGCTTCCTTGATCCTGGCCAAGTCAACACCCTCACGTGACCGTAGTACTTGGTGAATACAGTAACCAGGTGCGGTAATACATTGGGTGAAGACCGGCTGACCATCATACGGCGTCATCCTAGATTATCTCTAAGAAACCCCCTCGAATATAGCATTGTCCCTCGCCGACATCCCCGCGCACCAGCGTTTTACCGAAAAAGTGTCGGTTTCAAATGGGGCTGAAGTTCGAAAAACACACTATTTTCAATACCGACACTTTTTGGCCTCTTCTAGCAGCCCCAATAATGGGGTGTCGGCATCAACAAGCAGCCCCCCTTCGGTTTCGCACAAAAACCGAGTGGGGAAGGGGTGACGGCACACCATCAGTAGCACACCACTCGGTTTCGTCAATAAAAGAACCGAGAGGGGGTGTGTGTCGGCATCAACAAGCAACCCCCCCTCGGTTTTGCACAAAAAATCGAGTGGGGAGGGGGTGACGGCACACCATCATCAGCACACCCCTCGGTTCGTCAGAAAACCGAGAGGGGGTATGTGTAGGTATCAACAAGCAACCCCCCCCCCCTCGGTTTCGCACAAAAAACCGAGTGGGGAGGGGGTGACGGTACACCATCAGCTACAACCACCCCTCGGTTTTGTCAGAAAACCGAGAGGGCGTGTGTGTTGGCATCAACAAGCAGCCCCCCCATAGTTTCGCACAAAAACCGAGTGGGGAGGGGGTGACGGCATACCATCAGCTACAACCACCCCTCGGTTTTGTCAGAAAACCGAGAGGGGGTATGTGTCGGCATCTACAAGCAGCCCTCCCTCGGTTTCGCAGAAAAACCAAGTGGGGAGGGTGCGACGGCACACCATCAGCAGCCCACCCCTCGGTTTCGATAGAAAACCGATAGGGGGGGTGCTCGGCGCCATCCAAACTTATTAGACAATCCGATTCAAGTGGCATTCGCACACAAGGATCAGCCAAAGACGAAGAGTTATCTTCCATTGGGATTGGTTGAATAGCAACTCCACCTAACCTATTGAGTTGGCCGTGCAAACTTCACAAGCAAAATTCCTCCTTCTTATCTGGGGGTGGACTCGTGGTAACCGCCGCGTCATCACTAGGGCCCGACTGCAGTCCCTAGTGAATACAGTAACTAGGTGCAGTTGGGTGTCGAACAGAGACGGATGAGTTATCGCGTATCGATGCCTCTTCAAGACGCGTGTAGGACACTCGGCCAACGCGTTCTTTAGAGTCATCTCTTTATGAAGGTGATTACCGAAAAAGTTACTCGTCAAGGTATACGATGTTTCACGTCCACTTTGACCGGTTTTTCGGCACCGACATAACGACACCTTATACGCGTTGATCCGACGCACGTATGAAAAGTTACGGCTATCAGAAGTTACAAGGCAACTTCGTTGGATCCACCCCCTGCATGCACCCTCGTCGTGCAGATAGAAGAGAGGGGGAGTGGGGTCCGACCCACCCCCCACATGCACCTTCGTCAGACAACCGGCATGAGCAAAGGATAGAAGGGGAAGGGTCCCGACCCCTCGAGTGCTCACCGCACCGCACAGCCGGTTTGACCCCAAGCTTCCCTTCCTTGTCGCACAGCCGACCCAGACCCGCGTGCTCACCACGTCGCACCGCCAACCTGGGCCCCGCAGGTGCTCCTTCGCTCACAGCAGCTGACACCGATGCACGACACAAATGCTATGTAGCAACTAGCTTGCCAACTCTTGGGTTGACATGCCTAGGCTCATCCCATGGCCCCACAAAGATGCTCCCAGTAATGAGGGTTTGCCAGCACCCCACATCATGCAGAGTTGGCAACAAAAGTTGGCAACTCATTCCAAAATCGAGTGGTCAAGCCTCAACCTACCTGTTTGGGGGTGCGACTGCAGCGAGGTCTTCGATGTCGGATTGATAAAATCAAGCGGCCAAGCCTCAACACTGAATGGCAGCGTCTCTCAGATCGGCTCCGCGCCAAAACCGAGTGGTCAAGCATCAAACCTACCGGTTTGGGGTGTGACTGCAGCGAGGTCTTCGAAGTCGGATCGATGGAACCGAGCGACCAAGCCTCAACATCGAACGGTAGCGTATCTCTTAGATCGGCTTCATCCCAAAACTGAGTGGCCAAAGCCTCAACACAGATCGGTAGCGTCTCTCTCCAATCAGCTTCGTCCCAATACCGAGCGGCCTCTCTTCAACTCCGACCGACGCGCAGCACCATGGGGAAGAGATCAGACTCCTCCCCCTTCATCTTCGATCCAGCATCTTTCGATCGAAACATCCCCCATCTCCGATTCTGTGCGCGATTCGAGACGAATATCAGCCTCCTCAGATCCGACCAACACACCTACAAACCGATCGGCACACCCTCGATCCGACCCTACCTTCCGACCCCCCGTGCGTACTTCCCTCGTCGCGAAGCAGAGAAGACTGCGTGTGCCTCGCCATGCGTGCGAGCCCCACTTCACACGGCGGTGATCATCGACAAGAAGAGGATCGGATGGTCCGACTCCCCTACTGCGAACTCCCCTCGTCACAGCAGCTGGAGAAGGGGGGAGTCGCCACCTTCCTCCGGTGCTGCTCGCCGGCACCCGATCGGCCTTCAGCCACCGCCGATCGCACGCCGCTGCCCCGTGCCCGGAGCCGCACGTCGACCGCAATGCGCGCCCCGCACCGCAGCTCGTGCGCAGCCCGCCGCTGCGCCCCACGCAGCTGTCCGCGCGCAGCCCGCCCGCCTGCGCCGCTGCCCCGCACTGGTCCGGCCTCTGCGCCGCCTGCACCCGGGCCTCCGCTTACGTCGTTGCCTCCGCGGGCCAATGGAAACACAAGAGGGAAAGAGAGGGAGAGGGGCGCTGCTCTCTCTCTCACGTGAATGAAAAACAGAATGGAAAGAGAGAGAGCGGGGTGCAGCCTCACGTGAACAAAACCAAAGAATGGAAAGAGAGAGAGCGGGGTGCAGCCTCACGTGAACAAAACCAAAGAATGGAAAGAGAGAGAGCAGGGTGCAGCCTCACGTGAACAAAACCAAAGAATGGAAAGAGAGAGAGAGAGCGGGGTGCAGCCTCACGTGAACAAAAGCAAAATAAGGAAAGAGAGAAGCAAAGAAAGGAAAGAGAGAAAGAAAAAAAGCTCTTCTTTCACCAAAAGGCTCTCGGTATGCTCTCGGTACCCTCTCGGTATGCTCTCGGTATGCTCTCGGTACCCTCTCGGTATGCTCTCGGTACCCTCTCGGTGTCCACTCGGTCGGAAAACACACTGCTTTTTCGAAAACACACCCTTGCAAAACCGAGACTTTTTGGCTTGCACCAAAAGGGTCTCGGTACCCTCTCGGTACCCCCTCGGTACCCTCTCGGTATCCACTCGGTCGGAAAACACACTGCTTTTTCGGAAATGCCCCCTTGCAAAACCGAGAATTTTGGCCCGCGCCAAAAGGGTCTCGGCATCGGCAGAAGGAGACTCTGCTAATGCGAACCGCGGCACCGACAGCCCTTGCCAACCACGCCAGGATTCTAAGGCGTTTGCACCTTGGAATCCCAGCCGACCCAGGGGTTCCTGACCCGACTGGGAGGGGGTAACTGTGGGTGCAAAAATTGTACCGGACCGGATCAGAGCGGCATGGGCCCGCACAACGGCCCAAGTGGGTAAGCCCGCCCGGGTTCAGGGGCCCACTCTACGGGGCTCGCAGATCAAGCCCTCCCCCTTATTGGGCCCGAACAACGGCCCAATAAGGGCCCAGCAAGGAGGCCCATAACCAGTGCCACGTCATCAGCGTCACGTCATCACTGCCATATCGGGCACGTGCCTACGCTATAAAAGGACCCCCAAGGCATCCAAGAAGGGGGTTGGTCATTCAATCAGAGGAGGAGAATTCCAGAGCAAGTGCTAGAGCTCAATTCTCTTCTTCTTGTACTCTTCTAGTTGCTCCGTGCAACCCCACTGTAAAAAGCTTCTCTCGGCCTGTCGAGAGAACGCTTCCCACCATTTACTCAAATTATAGTGAAGATCAGGTGGCAGCTCTCGCCCGGAGACGTAGGTCGTAAAACCGAACTTCGACAACAACTTCATGTGTCATCTCTCTCCTATTCAATTTTCTAATCTCTAACATACAAACCCTCAACATTCAATCAAGGCTGTGGGGCAGGGTTCCCGATCAAGGCGGCTCAGAAATTTCCCCCCACACATGTCGCATGGAGCAAGCGGGAGGAGCGCGTCCAGCATCATCGTCACTAGAAGACTCGTTCAGCAAAACTCGCCTCCTTGACTTCCCCGTCGGCGCAGCTACGTTGCGCGCAGCCGATCGGCTGCACTCGCCTGCAGCTTTAGTCGACTTCGCGCGCCGCCTGAAGACCACACAGAGTTTAGAGGCAGCGGTGTTTGGGTTGAAGCGTCTGACGGAGCTGACGTACCTGTCAGGGAGCTCAGAAGAGTAAGTAGATTGCTCTTCTTCCCTACCGGACGCAGCAGGTTGTTTGCCTTTCTTTGGGGTGGAGCTGTAGGACCTGACGACCGGTAGCTTCGGAAACAGCTGCCGCCAGTCGTCGTCGTTGTTCGTCACCCGCTTAATAAGTTGGTCAAGCTCCTCCTCAACAGCCTCAGGGCACTGAAGCTGCTTGGAAGGGTAGTAATCCTCGATGGTCGCGGCGAGTTGGGAGATGTGACCGGGGACTTTGAAGCGACCCCTCCATGGTCCCCCGACAACGATGGGGCACTCCTTCCAACCCCTCACCGAGTCAGATAGACCCCCAATGGGAGGGTGGCTGCCTGCGCGCGCCTGCAGGCTGAAGTACGAGAAGACGCTGCCAGGCGTTACCTTGTAATCCTTGATGAAGTATTTCTTCAAAAGGTACGCGATGCAGAGCTGCTGCCCCGCTAGCACTTCTAATTCTTCTATACAGCGGAGGATCCTCCAGTCGTTGCCAGCTATCTGGCCAGGAGACACGTTCATACGCTCCAGCAGACGACCAGAGAAGCTCACCAGGGGAAGTCGCAGGTCGCAGCGAAGCTGGCCGAACGTGACGACAGTGCGGTCGTTGTCTGACGGGTCCAAAGGACCGGTAGCGAAGGAAAGCGAAATCACATCTGGAATACCGTATGCTGCCCGGACCTCCTCCATCAGAGGAAACTTGTTCACCACCGAGAACCAGGTGAAAGACATCTTCGCCGCAAGTCCTCGACGTGTATCCAAACGAGCCGACACGCAGGTCCTCGACGTGTATCCAAACGAGCTAACACGCAGGTCCTCGACGTGTATCCAAGTGAACCGACACGCAGGTCTTCGGCGTGTATTCAAGCGAAACTTCTCCCAAATGAACCTTCAGCCGCAGAGGAAAGATCTGAAGCAGAGGAAAGAACTGAACCATCTGGTTCCTATTTATAGACGAAGTTGGAGCTGGATGGGTTCGAATTTCGAGGAGGCGAGGTGGCGGCGCCCGGTGATGCCATGTGGCGAAAAATCAGAAAAAACCCAGACAGCTGTTTTTGAGTTGCAACAGCCCCGAACTGAGGCAGGCACACAAACCGAGGTGTGCACGCAAACCGAGACGCGTACGCAAACCGGTGCAGGCGCGCAAGGCGATGCTAGCGTGCAAGTTGAGGCTGCACGCAAATCGAGGTAAAGTGATCCTGACTGGGCGGGATCGAGGACCGTCCGGTCAGGACGGGGTATTGTGTGTACCATTCCCTTTTAGAGCCAGCAATGCAACAGTCGGAGAGAAGGAGGGGGGATCGGCCATGCAACAAACACCCCCCCCCCCTCTCTGGGTCGGCATGTAGCCAGAAGGAGGGGGGGTCGGTCGGTCGGTCACCAAGGAGAGAGGGGGCAGCACACCCCCCCCCCCTCTCTCTCTCTCTGGGTCGGCATGTAGCCAGAAGAGGGGGTCGGCATGTAGCCAGAAAGGGGGGGGGTCGGTCGGTCGGGCACCAAGGAGGCACACCCCCCCCCTCCTCTCTCTCCTGGGTCGGCATGTAGCCAGAGGGGGGGTCGGTCGGTCGGTCACCAAGGAGGCACACCCCCCACCTCTCTCTTCTGGGTCGGCATGTAGCCAAAAAGGGGGGGGGTCGGCGGCCGGTCACCAAGGAAGCACACCCCCCCCTCTCGATGGGACGTGCAACGAGCCGAGGAGTGAAGCAGCAGTCGAACACGGAGGTCTCGCAGTGCTGACAACGCTCCGCGGTTTCCGGGCCAAAGTGACCAGGTGTCAATCGCGCGCCATGTCACCGCGGCGGTTGAGCTCATTGCGGGGACACGTCAACCGCTCGATTTTCGCGGAGCGCCGTAACCGTCACCCCACCACTATAAAAGGGGACCTACCCCTTCAAAAAAGAAGGAGAATTCTAGAGGAGACGCTGCCCGTTTCGTCCCGGAATTTGCGAAGATCGGTCGGTCTGCACCCAGAGGCTGTCTGCAGAGGTCGGTCGGTCAGCACCCAGAGGCTGTCTGCGGAGGTCGGTCGGTCGGCAGCCAGACACTGTTTGCAGCGACCTGCAGACAGACGCTGTATGCAGCGGTCGATAGTCAGAGTGAAATTGCAGAGGTCGGTAGTTTGGGGACCGGTCCTTAGGGTATGTAATTGGGGTTAAGGTGAGCGATTGTAACCGAAAGAATAGTCTTAGTGCATTCTCGCCCCACCCGTGGTTTTTTCCCCTTCGTCGTTGAGAAGGGGTTTTCCACGTAATTCTCGGTCTGTTTTTATTTGGCTTGTTGGATTGTGCTCGCCACCCGAACCGCCCGGTTCGATTCAGAACCCCCCACACATGCAATGAGGGTCGACCCGGGGCGAGCTGTAAGCCACGACCACAAGCGATCTCGGAAGACGAATAGGCGAGCTCTTCGGTCGTTTCCCTGATTAGGGGAGCTCCTGAGCGAGCTTTGGGCGTCGGGTTTGCGAGCTCCTGGGCGAGCCTGTGGGTGTTTGTAGATATCATTCTAAGTTTCCTATTAGCAAAAGGGGGCGATCTCTTGGCGTGCGAGCTAGTCACCGGGCGAGCTATGAGCACCAGCCACTGGGCGACCTCTACCACATGCGAACTGGTCACATGCGGTGAGAGTCGACCCTGGGCGGGCTGTAAGCCACAGCCGCAGGCGGTCTCTGTCCAAGAGACGCAACAATCCACCAGAGCAAACGCCTGGCGGGTTACAAGCACCGACCGCTGGGCGATCTCTACCACGTGCGAGCTGGTCGTATGTGGTCAGGGTCAACCCTGGGCAGGCTGTAAGCCACGGCCATAGACGGCCTCGCGTAAAGAGTTTAGACTCACAGTACCTCATAAATGAGGCCTCGAGGAGGATACTGCTCTGGGCGGGCCCTTGGCGGGCTGCGACCTCGCAGTCTTTGGTTGATCGGAAAGAGGTCCGGGTTGCGCTACAGGGAACGGTATAGCGTTCTCGCGCCTTTTGTGCTTGTGAAGTTTCACGAAGGCGTACCCCAAGTGGTTTCCATCCTTAAATCCAGGGGAAGATACAGGAAGTTGTATTCCGTGGCGTCGCCTCCTTGTTGCTTCAGAGTCTCCCCTCAGCAATGCTCGTCGAGCAGCTCCCAAAATAGCTCCTTGCTCAGCTTGTTCGGGAAGCTCTCGATCATGAAGGTAGCGTTCCCAGGGGCAGCTCCTCCACTATCAGCCTCCTCCCTAAACTCGAAACTTTCGGCGGGGAGCCGGAGCGGATTCCTTCCGTATCTCGAAAACGCCTTCTTTCTTCCGGTGAGCCTACCACAGCTGGTATTCTTAGGGACCATCAAGAGGCAAAGGTATGATCCAAACATTGATCTCTCTTGTGCTCCAAGTAGGATATATGATTCGAACCTTGATTTTTCTTGGTGCTAGCACTAACAAGTGATTTACAGATAGACCAAGAGGTCCGGCCTTCAATAAAAAATAATAAAAATCTGTTTTTGGTTCTTAATTCATATGTGGACACATAGAAGATCAATCACCTACTGTGACAAGGAACCTTCCACCAAATCTATCTTTTTCTTCTTATTACTTTATTTATTACTGTTGTTGGAAATTAAAATCATTTAATTTCTTCTTTGTTGATTTGAAATTAGGGTTCCACTACGGTACCCAATTAGAACATTCAGTACCATACTGAATCCATCTTCACCATCCATCTCATTTTTCATGTATCATCGTGGTAGGAGCATTATTCTCGAGGCCATGGGATGTACCCTAGGTGAATGTCTCAAATCGACCGTAGTGACACCGGATGGTTCCTATGAATTTCGATACGGTGTCTAAGTGGGTACCATAGAATTTTACTAGAAATTAAGTAAACCTATAAAATAGGGTTTTTTAAAAAACAGTATTTCTAAGAAATTATTATTTTAATAGGCCTATGTCAAGAGAAATTTTAAAAGTGGTCATTTATTCACCACATGACTCTTGCGTTAGCAGTTTGCTTAACTTTCTAGTAGGGGTGTCAATGGGTCATGTCATGTCGGGTCTGTGTCATGTCGTCTCAGGTCATGTCCAAAACCCCTAGACCTGGACCCGACCCATTTAACTAATCGTGTCAAAATCCTAAACACGTACCCGACCCGCTAATAAACGGGTAGACCCGATAAGACCCGTTTACCACACAGGTCTATTCAGTTGATCCGATCCGATTCGACCCGACCTGACCCAATAGACCCGCTAGTACTATATAATACAATATCGGATTACGGGTAAACACGACCAGTTAAATTTTAAACGGGTCTTCCTGGGTCTACCATGTCCAGACCCTAAACTCGAACCCGACCCGTTTATTAAACGGGTCTATCGTGTCGATCCGTTTACAACCCAAACCAGTTTAGCCCTGAGCCAGACCTGCTAACTTCATGTCGGTCCGAAATTGCCAGCCCTACTTTCCAATTTCACCTTGTGCCTAAACTTGTATCGAGCCGGTCCTGGACTTAGCTGAAGTTTCCGGAGGTTTAAGTAAGCTCAAACATTTTCCGTAACCGCTGAAAAGCAGTATTAGAAGGTCAAAGGCTTTAAGTACACGTTGAAGCTTCTCTAAGGACACTTTAAGTAAACAATTTTGTTTTTTTGAGAATTCCCTCCCATCATGAGAGAGAGGTTTGGCCTTGACTCCAACTCATCTATTAAGTTTCAGAAGAAAAAAAAGTCGCAAGTAATGATCAATAGTCACCATCACAACCCCAACAAACAAATGCTAAACAAGATTAACCCAAAAACCCTTAAACCAAGATAAAAGGGCCCCTGAGTCTCAAGACTTCGAAACTCTTGAGTTTTCGAAAGCCCGGATACAAGCGAGTAGAGACTTTGTACCCTTAACCACATTGACCATCGAGAAGCCGAGAGAAGATAATATAATGAGGATGGTGTTGTCCTCAAACATATTAAGCAGGAGAGCTAGCCTTCTATTCATCGTAGAGAGTTAACTTCAGCCCCAAGAGATTCTGGAGAAAATGATCTGATTTGCTGAAAGTTTGAATTAATAAAATTGCGTCGAATTTAGCTAAAACTCAACACACATCCAAACAAGCCTAAAACTCAGTCTATTCTAATGCCCACCATACGGCTCAGAGACGGAACGGAAGGTAACACAATTTTTTTAAAAAAATTAGACTAAAATCATATAAACCCCAAGACTTGGGGGTGTAACTCAAAATAATCCAACTTTTTATCTCATCATGGCAGTAGGAATCTGAAATAACAATGTCTTACCCATAAACTATTTTATTTTTTGAGAGGAGGGTTCCTAAAAGATGAAATCATACTGTTAGAAAGGTATTTAGCAAAGGCTTGGAGAAAAAAAAAAAAAAAAAGGTCTCTCTCAATGTCTCTCTCCTCCCTCCATTTTGTAAAGAGAGGCACATGGCTTGTAATTGCTTTATGGTGGCAGATCCATGGGATATATGTCTTTTGAAGATGGTCACGAATGCTACTTTTTTTTTTTTTCTTTTGTAGAGTGAAAGGCCTCTATCATGCGGAGTTGGGTGTAAAGTAAGCATATTATCATTACATTAGGTTGACCTTCAACCTTGGAAAAATCGCAATAATATGAACAATGCTATTCAATCCGAATGTTCAACCAGAATGTCGTGGCATCGAATCACAGCATCCTTTTACCTAGCGGTCGAGGCTGAGTGTGATTCACCGGTTGGGATTGGATGCAACACTGGTCATGATTAGAATGCATCATTTGTTAGGATCGACGTCCGATATGGCAGCAGTTTGTTATGATCTGATAGCGGTTCGATATGATCTTGATGGGTCACATAGATCAGATTACGAATCAATCATCCGACGGATCATTCGTGAAGCACAACCATAATCTCAAGTGGTAGAAGTAAAAAACACAAACATGAAAAACCCAAACATAGAAGAAAAACCTCATGCTGGAGAAAATCACGGACGAAGAAGATCAAACTATGCACTATAATGAAGAAAACAAAGACGTTATAAGTCACATTCAACTTCAACTGGAAGGCCATATTTATCGAAGGGCACGTTCTTCGATCTCTTCAAATATCTCACCATCTCTCTCTCTAACCAAAGAGATGAATTCTCCTTAAAATCACTTACTCTGTTTACTCTGCTTACAATGAAACCCTAAAAAAAAAAAAAAACCCTAAACATCAATTTATATAGTAGGATAAATTTTTCACCCAACCCCAATCAAACCTCTCATCCAACGATCAAAAATAACTCAAAAATCAGGTTAATCACCAGTAGAATCTTCGGTAAACTCTAGGGCCAATCCAGAAACATCACCACCGTGTGATGGCACGCACCATGATAGGTGCACCCCACTCATCCCCAACTGCACTTCCATCAGGTCGGTTTGTTAATTGCTGTGGGCCCACTACGTTGGTTGGTTTAAAACTTTAAATGCCCGATTACCAAGTTAGATTTGGGGTTGTTCGGCATTTTTTATTGGGCCGTGACGCCAGCCTACGTGTATGATGACGTCATCAATGACACGGCTTTCAGGTGGGGGTGGAAGGCTGAGAAAGATCTTTCGGGAATCGGCTCTCTGTATTCCAGATTTCCCCGGATTCGGGACCCGATGGGCATCACAGCCGTCCGACGGCAGGCACACAGGACACGTCACCGGCTCTCGACCTGACTGCGTCCTCTGGGGACGGCTCTGATGCCATCAGGCCCGACTCGGGGAAACTCGAATAAAACTAGAGTACAGAGGAATCGTGGCCGGTTTTTGGTAGGACACAGGAGAATGGATGACACGTCATGCGTGCTAATGGCGCTGGTGCTAATGAGATGGGTCATGAATCGGCATGCATGCATGAATGCATGCATACATTATGGGCATGGATATGGCTGACTCATGAGGTGGGGGATGACGTGTCGATGACGTGTCCTGTTGTATTATTGAAAGCCACGAGTTCATTGTGGTACCGAGTTGGAGCTTGGAAGGAAGGCGGAAGGAAATTGGGATGGGGCCGTCCGACTGGACTGCCATCGACCACTACAGTGACTCGTCCACGTCGGATCATCTACAGTGGCAGTTGGGTTGTTACCGTGAGAGCTACAGTACATTGAGTCATGGTCTCCAAAACGCTTCCCTTGGTGAAAATGCATGTCGGCCGAGGAGGAGAGGTGGGGGGTTTGGGTGGGTGAACATCACCCTCCGATATGAGCCCTTGGATGTGCCCCTAAACTTAAACCTGGATGTGATCCAAAGGCCTACATTAGAGGGTAATGCTCATCTCAGGGTGAACAAAACATGACACTCGGCGTAAAAAGCTCATGCAAAACATTGATCCGAGTCGAGCCCTACCAGGCTTTTCGCACCGGAGGGCTCATCCTCATCTGTTGACGTGTCATGCAGGGATAGGACCATGTTCCAATACCTACTATTGAAAATTAGTTAGGACGGTAGCCGGTCGATATGCGCCATGTGGCACTAACAACATCACAACCGTCGGTCTTGGTACGATTCTCTTGTCGTGTATGCCTGCCATGCCATCGGGTCCCACTGTGAATCGCACGGCTGCGATGTCTTTAATGTCATGTGGCGTCCATCCGTCGACTACCATCTCCAATTGTAGATTGCTATAGAACCGTAGAATATTCAAACTCGATGAAAAAATAAAAATAAAAAACTTTATAACCGTTACTCTGGTTATGTGGGCCCCACCACAAAGATTATAGAGATGTGGGTCCACATGTGAAAGGTGATGGATGTGCAACCCTATCCTTGCTTGAGATGTCAGTGGTTGAAGCTTCCTGCTCCAACCGCGGTTGGACCCAAGTATTATTTGTAGTGTTATCTTCTTCCTTTTTTTCGAGAATTACCTCCAATCGTGGGAGAGGGGTTTGGCATCGACCCTAACTTGTCTATTAAGTTTCAGAAAAAACAAGTTACAAGCAATGGCTATCACAACCAAAAGGAACCCCAACAATCAAAGGCTAAACAAGATCACCCTCCTTGTGCTTTGACATCCATGACCCTTTGCTAATCATGGAGACCATAGATGGGAATGATGGGGAGGAGGGATTTCTCCCTCCCCGTGCTCCGTCTATAATGGATTTCGTGGATCAAGCACTGTTGAGAGGTGGACCTTTGTCTTGAGGTAGTGGATCCAGATTTAGATATGGTCTTCGAGGATCGGTGGCTGGATCTGGTGGTCAAGGTGCAGGTTGTTCACGAGGTAGACCCCAATCCCACCTAGCCAGCGATCTACAATCAATGATGGAGGTTCCAACTTCTCCACCGCTCCGTGGAGCAGGAGGCTCACTAAGTGCTCAACGTGGTGACGAAGCGAAGCAATGATGACGGGTAGCCTAGATTCACGAATATTGTTGTGCCGAACATCATTGTGGACACTCCAATTCAAAGATCTACTACAAACAAAGCTTGGAACGTCGTGTGTGGTGGCGTTCCCCCACATTCCAACATTTTCCTTGAATTCATTGCTCCCGGGGTTTTAGGTGATGTTCGCATTGTTGTTCGCTCTGCTGATAAAGTCCAGGAAAACCTAGAGGGTTGGGCGCACGTGTTGATCATGTATGTCCTTGGAAGGAAACCGTACTTCATCAAATTCAAAGATATCATGAAGATAGTGTGTTGCGCGAGAATGAACATTTTCCTATTCAAGTTCAAGACATAGGGTGACTGTTTGAAGGTTCTTAAAGGAGGGCTTTGGTGTTTTGGGGGTCACCTTGTGGTGCTCAAGCGTTGGCATATTGTGAGGAAGTGTGAACATTATGTGTTTGACAAAATACACGTGTGGGTTCAGGTACTAAATTTTTCAGTGGAGTGTTGGTCTAGACACTTCATTACTAGCGAGTGACTAGTGTAGTGGGAAAAACCACGCTAAGTTGATCATCCAACAGCAACCCATGGTCATTTCTCTCCTCACACACACATGTTGTTGTGTGGAGATCGGGGTAGAGGCCACTCTCCCAGATATCGCACAAGTATGGGTTAAAAAGCGTAGAGCAGATGAGGTGGTAAAAACAGTGATGACTACCCAATTCCTCAGGTATGAATTAAAGCTTCCGAAATGTGTCTTTTGCAAAGTTTTTTATGCATTCATCAAATGATTGCTCAATTAAAGCTTCGGCTCAACCCTCGAAGTCTTCAACCATGCCTAAGACCAAGTGGATACCAAAGTCCTCTGCCAGGCGACCCCAGGAGATTTCAACTAAAGATATAAAGGAATCAATGGAGAAGCATGCTGGTAAAGAATGGAGGATTGCAACTGAGAGATCAAGGTAAAGAGCTTTTACATCCTCCTAATCATATCTTAGTCTCAGTCTAGATTTCTTATCCTTGGTGAGAGATAGTGTTGGATTGATAGAGGAAGCTAACAAAGAAAATCATTTGGAATACAGGAGAGCAAACATTACAAGTTTTGAAATTTGGAGTCATCATTATCCTAGGATAAATGGGAAGGCTTCTAAGTTTGTGGTCTCTCTCCATGGTATGCACTTGTTTCAGCTGATCAACATCTATCATTTCAATAAGCATTATGAGAAAAGCAATTAATGGATGTTGCTTTCAAGCTTACTGTTAGGATTGGGAAGGAATCTTAAGATCATCTCCAACAGCTTATCTATAATAGCTAGCCAAAAATAAAGAAAAAATAATCATTTTTCTCGAATAGATAGCCATACCTGAAACCCAACTCCAGCAACCTATACATTCTAGCTAGCCAAAATACCAATGAGGTGGGACCCAACTGTTACATTCAACGGGATGATGTGGATGATGGGCCCCTCCAACTAGCCAACAATAGCTACTCAAGAAGGATCCATCTATTTTGGCTAGGCTAGTAGTGAATCTGTTGTAGTTTTTTGGTGCTTTTCCTAGCTAAAATGACTCGAGGGAATAGATGACTAGCCTGCTGGAGAGGCTCTAAGAGGGTTGTAGCATTGGAAACAGAGCAGAGCAGGGCAGCGGGCATGCTGTGTGGTTCACTGTAGAGAGAGAGAGAGAGAGAGAGAGAGAGAGAGAGAGAGAGAGAGAGTTCTCTTTCATGGGCAACTTGTTGACTCTAATAACAGGCAGGGTTTGGATCGTATCTGAGGAGACTTGATCCAGTGTTCTGAAAACCGGATCTGAGCCCAATATCTATGATGCAGAGACAAAAATAGTAACCTTTGGCCAAAGAACGGACGTTTCTGATGCTTTTGTATTTAATTGTTTGCAAAAAACAAAAAAAAAATTGTATTTAATATTATATGCATACTCTGTAGCCGGTTCAACTGGTTGAACCAAAGGTTGGACCGGACCGGACCGGACCAAACCAGGAATGATTACACTTCCACCAAAGAAGTCGCCGCCTTGCGAGCTAAAATGATTACCGACTCATCAGCCTATGTAACCAGATTTATAAATTTATTCCTAAAATCATAACCGCACCCTTAAAACTAGAGGTGGCAATATGTCGGGTCGGGTTGATATATAGGCAAAAGGGCAAAACATCCAATCCAAACTTGACCCGTTTAATAAACGGATCAAAAACTTAAACCCAACCCATGTAATAAACAGATTGACCCGACCCATTCATTCAATGGGTCAGGTTGGGTTGGCTCAACAGAACCGATATAAACTGGTCGGGTTTGCTCAGGTTGGGTTGGGTCAGGTTTGAGTCCCACTTTCGTTGCCTGTCCGAGCAGGAAATGCCAAACAGAAAGACATTTTTGACATTCAGCTGTCGAATCGGCCAGAAACGAGATAAGGCAGTGCCAATAGTTGTAGGTTTCACAACAGGACTGAAGGTCTGATCAAAGTCCAATCCATGTTTCTGATTGTAGCCTTTACTAATCCTGCTTTATAGTGTTGACACGTCAGCTTTTTATTTGATTTTCAAAAAGCCACCAGATGGGTTGGGCTTGATCGGGTTGGGTCAGGTTGACACGACCCATTTGGTAAACGGATCAAGTCAGGTCAATCGGGTTATAAGTACAAACGCAAACCCAATCCATTTAATAAATAAGTTAGTCGAGTCAAGCTGTTTATAACCCAAACCCATTTAGACCAAACCTAAACCCGCTAACATTGGTGGTTGGTAGATTGCCACCCCTACTTAAAACTAAGTATGAATGATGTTACTCATCTCACACAATTTACATTCATTTGGAATTAGCGGAAAATACGCCAAACCCACCGAAGATTAAAACAAATTATTTGAAAACTAAATCATAATGCATTGCCTTTGGGCTCCCTATTTTGCCGTCATTAGGGCATTGGATTTGTATACTGTCCTTGGTGTTGTCCGACCATCGCACGCCAAATCTCGATTGTACACAGATCGAGTAGTAATGTTGACGGATGTTGGAGCCACCTCAACAGTCATTAACGAATCAAAATCGTGGGAAATCATAAACCATGTAATATTTTCTGGTCGCTTAATCATGTGCATTGCAGTCATTAATGAACGAAAGATTAGGAACCAACAAATACACGTTTGATCGCCTTAGATCTTGACACTATCGAGTACCCCCCCACGCACTCTGTCATAATTCAGACCAGGCCTTCACTTCTCCCATACTTCACAAGGAAGCCGGTCTGAAATAAGCGCAGCCATGAACAGTCTTTCCCCTATTTTCCTTCGCAGGCCCTGATCAGAACATCACATTCCCCAGGTCCACCCGATCCGTGTTCTCTAGGGTGATCAGCATTACTTACGTAAAAATATCCGAAAACTTCTACGATACGTATTCTCCACCCAGTGACAATTTCTTCTTTACAATCTGATTCATAGCCTCAATCACTGCACTACTATCTAAGTCACTCTACATGCCTCCAAATAAATTTAAAGTCATTCCAATGCCTTCTTGACCAGAGTTGTGGTCTCTACCCCATTCCATCTAAATATGGCAAGATTTCGGTGGTGGTTCTGGTGATGATAAGCAAATCGCTTACAAGCCTCACGGGAGTGACGACACAAGATAATGCAACGAAATAAGTAGCTTATCCAATTGAAATCCTAAGACAACTAGCTTGCAAAGAGGCCAACACGAGAATTACAAAAAAAAAAAAGAGAGAGATCCACAAAGGAGAGAGAAGCGTCGTACCCTAGTGCACTAGAATAGAGCATCATCTACCTAGTGAAATGAGGGTTGAGGGCTAGGAAGCATGGACACTTCCTCAGGTCTCCCGTACCCGTGTCGGACACGTGTCGGACACCGACACTCGTCGGACACTCGCCGGACACGCACCGGACACGCATGTGCCGTGTCCTACGTGCTTCTAGGAGCCGGACATGGTCGGACACTCCACGGACACTCGTCAACACTCCTCGGACACTCGGGACACTGCGGGTTGATGGACTGTTCGATATAGGGTCGGGTTACAAGCTGTGGTGATTCAGTTTTGGCTTCAACCTATTTGATCCTCTGAGATTATAACCTCAGAGAATCAGATAGGTTGAAGCCAAAACTGAATCGCAGCCATTCTTTTGTATGCCATTTGGGCCTGAGTGTGATTCACTTGTCAGGATGATTATGATGGACGGTTACGATTCAGGTTTGACTTTAACTTATCTTATCCTCTGAGGTTTCAGATAGGTTGAAGTCAAAACTGAAACACAACTGTTATTTTCCATACCATTTAGAGATGTCTGCGATTTACCGATTGGGCTGGATGTAACTAACGATAGCGATTTAATAGGTATTAAATTTTCATTTTAGTTGTTTTCTATGAGGCTTTTTCGGTTATTGAAATATATATGAATTGCAAACATACATAAAATATAAATTTAAAAATATTCATTTATTTTGCCGTGTCCCTGCCGTACCCGTGTCCTCATTTTTTAGGATTTGCCGTGTCGGCGAACCCGTGTCGTGTCGTACCCGTGTCCCCGTACCAGTGTCAATGCTTCTTAGGTTGAGGGTTGATGTTAGGTTGGAAGCCAGTCGTACAAAACCGACATTGCCATCCCCAAGCCCGGACAAGAAAGGTTGAGGGTTGATGTTAGGTTGGTAGCCGGTCGTAAAAAAACCAACTCAAGTTACAAAACGAACCTACCTAATGAACACCAAAGAGGGGGCTGGCTTACCCTTATTTTGCTAACGTAACCCTAGCTAAATATACCTATCAAGTCTTCGAATGCTTTACTCAACTAGACAACCGAAATATCTCTTCCTTTATAAATTTGGACATGCCAACTGATATTGCTACAGGGGTCACCCCCTTGCAGCACAAGCCAAGTCTTAACAGGAAGGGGAGTCCACAAAAAGACACTTTTAAGTCACATAACTAACAAAATAATAATCTTGTACATATAACAATGAATAGGGTAACTCTAAAACAGTGACTAATCAGACCGGTGGTGCGCACTAAACCACTACCAATCTTATAATATAACTCAGATTATAAAACAATAGAAGGATTCAAAATAAAGCTTTTAGTTTTAAATAGAGCATTGCTTACTTCCACTCACCTCAATCGGACAAACCTGCCTTGCTCTTCAAATGCATCTTGAAGTCCATGATGTCCCCCTCCCACCGTGTCACCGCCTGATTCTCGCACACCCAGATCTCTTTGGCCACTTGATTAATGAGCCTGAAGTCATGGCTCACCAGGACCAGCCCCCCATCCCATTCGTTCAATGCCTCTGCCAGCGAATCAATCGTCTCAATGTCCAGATGGTTCGTCGGCTCATCGAGCAGCAGCATGTGCGGCAGCCTCCAGGCCAGCCAGGCGAAGATCACCCTGCTCCTCTGCCCGTCTGACAGGTTCTTCATGGGCATCACCTGAGCTTTCCCCGTCAGCCCAAAGCGCCCGATTGCCGCCCTCATCTTCTCCTCCTCGTTCCCCGGGTACTCCCTCATCATGTACTGGAGGGCTGGCATATCCAAGTCAAGCTTCTCCGCAAGGTGCTGATGGAACTGGGCGATCCTCAAGTGGTTGTGCCGCCTCACCATCCCATCCAAGGGGGCAACATCACCGGTCATCAGCTTGAGCAGCGTGCTCTTCCCCGCTCCGTTGGGACCCACCAGTGCAATCCTGGAATCTAGGTCCACCCCGAAATCCAGGTTCTTGTAGATGAGGTTGTCGGGGGTGTACCCGAAGGCGACTTCCACAAACTGAAGCACCGGAGGGGGGAGCTTGCCGACGTCAGTGAAGCGGAAGACGAGGACCTTGTCCCTCATCACTTTCTCAGTGAGCCCGCCCCGCTCCATCTTCGCCAGGGTCTTCTCCTTGCTCTGAGCCTGGCGTGCCAGCTTGGCAGAGCCGTGGCCGAAGCGGGCGATGTATTCCTTCATCGACGAGATCTGCTCCTGCTCCCACTTGTACTGCTTCATCTGGTTCTCTTCCAGCTCTGACCGGGTCTGGCAATACTGGTCATAGTTCCCCGTGTACAACTTGAGCTTCTTGTTCTGCATGTGGATGGTGTTGGTGCATACTCCGTTGAGAAAATCCTGGGAATGCGAGATCACGACAAGGATGCGGTCAAAGTTTTTCAGCATCTCTTCCAACCAGACGCATGCTTCCAGATCTGACACAAACCATAAAACCAAGAGAACCAAAGTTGTGAGCCTGGTATGGTACAGTTCTCCAATAAACAAGTGGTGGCACCATAATTAATCCAGTTAAAAAGTATCTTTTGTTCCATGATATGAATTGGCACTATGGAGAAAAAAAGAATGAGGGAGGGTTTATTGTGGAAAATTTTCTTGTAATGAAGTAGAATTGTTCCTTGCTGACTACCCTAATGAAAATCACATCAAAGACCGATAATGTCAAACATCCAAAAATGATCAGTCCGCAAGAAATATCATATAAAATAAAAAGGGAAAATTACACATAGACCCCATGTAGTTAAAGTTTGACCGATTATCACTTACACCCTCTCATGTTTAAAACCCTACACATTACCCCCCTATAGTTTGAAAAACACATCACTTACACCCCCCCCCCCCCCCCTTCAGAGGGCCTCCAAAGGGGGTCTATGTGTATGATTTTTCAAAATATAAGGGGGCATTTGTAGGGTTTTAAACATGAGGGGGTGTAAGTGATTATCGGTCAAACTACAGGGGTATTATGTGTAATTTACCGAAAGAAAAACACTTCACACAAGGATGACCCGAATGGCACCACCTGTTTGGAGTCTTAGGACAAGTGTGAAAAATAGAGTATAAGCATGTCAAAGCATTTCATTGACTAATCAAAAACTTAAGCTTGGTGCAAGAATAAGAGTTTGCGACCAGCTGAGCTTTGGGTTTAGCTGATAACCAATGAATGCTCTGCTGTAAGGCTTGCGCTGAGGAAGAACAAATCAGCCCAGCCTAAATACTCCAAAACTCAAATGAACATATATATGATTTGTCAAATTTGAACGATAAATATACCCACAAAGATCAATTAGTTTACTCAAATCATCTATTTGGAAGGCTTACCGAGATGATTTGTTGGTTCATCAAGCAAGAGGATGGTCGGATTCATAAAGAGAGCACGTGCAAGTGCAATCCTCATACGCCACCCACCGGAAAAATCCCTAGTCTTTTTTGCTTGCATTTTCTTGTCAAAACCAAGTCCAAATAAAATTTCAGCCGCACGCTTCTCAGCCGTTGATGCATCCAATGCTTCCAAACGCTCGTAAATGCGCTCCAGGGGCTCTCCACCACCACCATCCTGAAAATTAAACCCCAGATGGCAAATTCATATATATGTATATATGTCTATCAGTGTCACTATTTATTCAGCACTATTATGAGAACAACCTCTGCTGCCAAAGCTTCAGCTTCTCTCTCCAATCTCAGCCTCTCTTCATCACAGTTAATGACAGCCTCAAGTGAAGACATGTCTGAAGCTTCGATCTCCCGGGTCAAGTGATATATGTCCATGTGTTCAGGAATTGGGAGCTCTCTGCATCCAATTGCTGTAAGGAGCGTAGACTTCCCACAGCCATTTAATCCAAGCAAACCATAGCGTCTGAAAATAAATGGCATACTCTACATTAGAAGATCAAGAAGCCAATGTAAATATATGAAAAAAATGTAAATATATGAAAAGGCTGACATGTTGATATGGACATACCTCCCATAATTAAGCTCCAGTTCGGAATCTACTATGAGGTCGTGCCCATGAAAGGTTACTGACAAAGACTCTATCTGGAATGCATCAAATTTGCGAAGTGACATCAGTATGGCATGATTAAAAACATCAAGGATATGAAACACATCATATTATTGACACGAAAAGTTATAGAAAAAGATTAACATGTCAACGAAAGTCTCAAAACTACCTTCGGCCTGAATGTTATCATCAACTTCAAGTAGCCGAGTAGCAGTTATAAGGTTAACTCTCTTTTTTGTCTTCGTTAGAGTTGGTCCACAAATAATTGGCCCAACAAGGGGAAAAGTACCAAAATGCACAAGTGTGCAGCGATAATATCCACAATGTTCACATGATTGACAATTGACATAGGTATATATATTAAATTATGAGGTCTCGGGGAGTTTGGGTACACTTCAATTGTGCAATAAGGACAAACTTTACAACAAAACAGACGCTCTGTCCCAAAACACATCACCTTCAAGTTAGACAATCTTTTATCTTTTAAGAACAGCAGCAGCTTTTTCCAAAAGGTTGTAACAGACCCGTCATCTCTACCGTATCATCTATTCCAACATACTAAACCAGATTCCTTCATAAGCAAAGTTCAAGACTGAATGGATGTGATGGAAAACTGCATACGCAAACTCCAAATTGGCCACAGCACACTAAATGATGACCAAGGATTTAGTTCTTCCGGTATCTAAATCATCACGATACGACAATCGGCTGTAAGATTAGAACTTTGTCAATCATTCTTTGCATAACTAATATTTCTGGTTTTAGAATTAGAAGTTGTTTGAGAATTCTTGACGCCACTACAGCCGAAATTATGTAACAAGCAATCCACCTATAGAAACCCCACTAATCAGAAAGAGAGGGAGAGGAGATAGGGGAGAAGGCCACAGACCATTCTCAATATCGAGCCCATGATAGATTCCCAGTTAGAGAATAGGCCACTTTAACACATTCAGGAAGAAAAAAAAAAACATAATCCTAAGCCAGCATGGATTCCTAATCCTAGCAGCAAACATCACAGCATCCAACCTGGCGAACACTCAGTCTGCATCTGGTGGCTGTGATTTCCAACATCTTGCCAATCACTTCTGCGGGAGGGTTAAATAGTGAGGTTGGGTAGGCCTCCACCCTACCATTATGGGATGGCAACGGTGCGGTTTAAAACCGTGAACCGCGGAAAACCACACCGCATGGTGCGGTTTTGATTTGCCAAAATATAAAACTGTCACGGTGCGGTGCGGTTTCGGTGTTGCGGTGCAGTTTCGGTTTTGCCCAAACCAGCAAAAAACCGCACCGTTTAGACCATTATAATGTTAAACCGCGGTGCACCGCACCGCATGGTGCGGTTTCGGTTTTACATATGGTACACCGTCGCGGTGCGGTTTCGGTGTTGCGGTTCGGTGTTGCGGTGCGGTATCGGTTTTGCCCAAAACCGCACCGAAACCGCACCGTTGCCATCCCTTACCATATAACCACAGGAGCTATTGCATGTGAATCCACATCGCAGGGGTGGGGTGAGAGAGAGAGAGAGAGAGACAGGGGCTCTACGCCTCTTCGTGTAAAGCTTCCTCCTGACTCCTGAGCATATCAGACGGCTGAAATACCCTGAACCATCGGGATTTTGAGAATCGTACATATATACATTTTTATTTTCAGTGATGCTGCTTCAACAATTCCCCTGGACGAGAAACCTGTAAGTTTGGATATAAATGTCGGAAAAAATTCTAAACTTCTAATGAACCAGATCAAGCTCCTTCAACTCCTCAATAATCCATGTGCTTTCAAAAGGAAGTTTGCTTGGATCGCCTCCTTGCTGTAACAAGAAGAGTGTTGCTCTGGTACCAATTGACGCCCATACAACCAAATTAGCAAACAAGCAATCAACCTAAACAAAAACCAACAAACCAAAAGGAACGAGGGAGGGAATAGAAGAGATAAAGGAGGCCACAGACTTTTCTCGCATGGAAAGGAGACCCTTTATATATTAAAAAAACAAATAAATGGATGCAAGATCATCATTAGAAAAAAAAAATACATATATATATATATATAGGGAGTGGGGGGGGAGGATTGGAAACCTGACATGTGTAATGGGGTTCACGATCCATGTCAAAACTCAAAAACAAAACAAAAAAAAAACTGATGGCACTTTCGAGGGTGCACCCCAGTGTTGTCAAGGCGCAGTAAGGCGCACGCCTGAGGCGCGCCTCGAGGCGAGGCGCAGGAATGCGCCTCAGGCGCATGCTGGCGAGGCGCACGCAGCAAGGCGCGCGCCTTAGGCGCCTTTGGCACAAGGCGCAGGGCAACCGAGGCGCGCGCCTTGATGCATTTTGGGTTTTGGTCTTCAAGATTTTATTTTTTTTTGTGATTTTGGTTTATTTCGGGGTTTTTTCGATTTGCTTTTAGTTTTTTGGTTTTTTTTTTAGGTTTTGGTTTTTTTCTTTCGATTCTTTTCGGTTTGAATAAAAGAGCGCAACTCTCCTTAGAGTCAGACTCTTTCGTTTTGTTACTCAACATTGTTTATGAGTTCTCATTTATCAGTTATTACTTATGAGTATTGTATATATTTAACTTATGAATATGATGTTGGCATGTTGCATGATAACTTGTGAATTATTATTTTCACTAAAATTGTTCATTTGATGGCCACTAGTTATGAGTTACAAGTATTGTATGCCTTTATTGTGTTGATTTAATTGAATAGTGGTCATATTTCTCTTTTTTCATAAAATATAATTTTTTTATAAATTTTAAATTTTTTTTTACAATTATTATTAATTTTTTAAAGAAAAATATATATTTTTGCGCCTTACACACTAAGGCGCGCGCCTTATTTGCGCCTTGCGCCTCAGGCTCCAGATGCATCTTGCGCCTCAAGTGCGCCTTGTCGCCTTGACAACACTGGTGCACCCTTCTTGAAATCCAGACAGTTTAGGGTGCTCAAATGTCCAATGGACTTGGCAAAAAGCTCATGTAGAGAGGTAGGCGCATCCTCCATCATCTCTCTCTCTCTCTTGCACGTCCCCCAATAAGGATTTACATGCAACGGCTCCTATTGGTAGGTGAAGCCCAATCCAATCTTATCATAACCCTCTCGCGGAGGATAATAGTATCTTATTGGTATCACAACCGTCGGGCATGGGCTGATTGGTTGTCATGATTAGCAAGGTTGTCATATCGTGTATCGTTTTTCCTTTTTGTGTATCGTAAGATACGATTAAATTTATATTATATATATATATATATATATATATATAATATAGAAAGTACATACTAGAATATTAAATATGAAAAGTCAAGTAGAAGAGTAAGACATTCTCTATAATTTCACATCAAACATAACATTGGCCTATACAAAAAGTATGATGTATATATTTCTATAAAAAAGAAATAATATATAAATATTATATGTGATCTATCAATATATTGTTCTCAAAATATTCGAATGGTCAATGAAGACAAAACAAAAACTCAAAAAGTAGGAAGGTCTTATTTTTCATCTCCACCACATCTACATCATCAATTTGATCATCACCAATAGATAATTTATCACCACTTGCTTCTTTATCTTCCTCTAATGTCTCTTGCATCTCTTATTCATATTCATTCTCATCCTCATTGTCTTATTCAAAGTCATCCACTTCTTTCCTTTAGCTTTCCTTTGTGAACATAGATCCATTAGCCCTCTACTAAGAAATACCATATATATATATATATATATATATATATATATATATATATATATAGGGGCATGCTATGCTGCGGCATGCGGTGTGTGCGGCACTGCACCGCAGCCAAGCGCGTGCATCACATGCACGCAGCAGTGCATCAGACGGCTGCGGTACAGTGCCGCACTTATTGCATGCCGCATTAAAGCATTTCTCTCTCTCTCTCTCTCTCTCTCTCTCTATATATATATATATATATATATATATATATATATATATGGAATCTTATAACTATTGAAATTAGCAAAGTTGTAGATATTTGGTGCACCAAGCACTAAAATTTTTTTACAAACAAATGGCATTGGGCTCCGACAACTCTAGAGAAAGATTTGTAAAACACCTATAAACTTCTAAAAAAAATTAGTATAACTTCACTCTAGGTTAGAAAATATTTCTAAGTATTTGTTTAACTCTAAGAGACCTGTATAGTCCTTTGGGAAATTAAGAGAAAAAAATCATTTTAAAAGTTTCAAAAAAAAACAAACAAAAAAACATGTTTTCACCGTATCGGACCGTATCGTGTATCGTACGATACAGGAGAAAAATGATACGTAAACACGATACGTATCGTTTTTCTCCTGTATCGTATCGTACGATACGTATCGTGTATCGTACGATACTAACAACAGAGATGATTAGGAGTCTGTGTGGACCAAGGTTTAAAATTTTGGCGATAAATAACGATTTATTGTAGATATCTCCCCTCACCCTCAGATAGCGATAAGATATCCACCCGGATTTTCTTTTTTACGCGATAAGAAGGAATTCTCCCCTATATATCGCCAATATATCACCAATATTGCCATTTTATTACTAATATTGCCAATATATCCCTATTTTTTTCACCAAATTACCCTCCAGCTTATATGAAGTTGTCGACAGTGAGGGAAAGTCGTCAGTTTCGCCCGGAGTGGGGTTTTTCTCCATTTTCTTCCCTTTTTTGTTAGATTTGGGTTTCTAACCCTAATCTAAGGTCTTCATAATTTGTTCTTGGTGGATTTCAAACTTTTCTTTGCAGATTTGAGAGTAGTTTAAAGCTTCAAATTGAGATCTTTTTTCAAATCCCTTATTTTAGGATTTCTCTTTAAGATATTCAACAAAATTAGATGATAAATATGTTATGCATCAAGTTGGGTGTGATTCAATATGTTTATCATGTAATTAACATGAAATTAATTGGGATTCCATATAATTATGAATTGCATACGTTTCCATCTAGATGTTTATAATATTTCAATGTTCGTTATCTTATTGTGATTGATTAATTAACAGAACGTGTAGGAAAGTATCTTCCAGTTCACAGATTTATCTATAGGGGCTCGGTTGAGTATTCCTTAGAATTAATGATTGTTTTTGTATGGATTTTGTCATAATGGGTGTATCTATACATCATAAATGGATATATTAAAAAAAATGGCTACCAAAACCCTTCGTTTTGTGTATTGCTCATCTCTTTTCCACCTTTTCTCCAATTTATAGCGATCGAAGTGCAATTAAGTTTGATACCAATCAAATTCTTCTTACTACAAGCAAATGATCGGTGATGGCGGTACAACGCGGATGGTTACTGACGCCACACGCCCCTCAAATTAGTCAAACCCAATTAAAAATGTTCGCAACCATAAAAAGGAAGATCGAGGAGCTCACTCGTGCAATGCAAAATCTCCAACATGTCATGTGAGTGGAAAAACCATGGTTCCGAACACAAATCAATTCACTCACTTTGATCCAACCAGAAGACGAATCTGGGGATGAGCTTGAGACCAAATTCCCATGTAGCCATGCAACTTGCAAACCATCCTCAGGGCAGCATGGTGGATAGGTATTTTCATGTATTCAAGTCCAACACCACCGGTGTACGGATCAACATGTTCGTCTTTACCAGTGCGATGCACTAAGAGGACTATCCATCGTGCCTATCCACTATGGGATTTTGGATGTGTTGTCCAACAACCCGTCTAAAGAACTACCAAGACCTGTCGTAGATGATCTAGATGCTCTCCCTTGCTTTTATTTTAGAACAAAATATCATCAAAGAGAACAAGAAAAGAACAAATAGAAGAATGTAATATCTTAGATGTCATTTGCATTTCGATCGGGTTCGGGTTGGATTTTTGGATTTTGGACTACATAGCCATCCAAACATATCGGTCCCGTATCCCCGGCGTATCAGTCTCGTATCCTCAGCGTATCGATCTCGTATCTTCGATATATCGGATCTTTTTTTTGTTTTTTTTAATCCCGATACTTCCTAGCCATATCAGATATGTATTCCGCTGTATCGAGCCGTATTAGAAAGTATCCAATACGGGTACGACACCAATTTCAAAGTATCGGTGTATCCCAGGTTCTTTGCATACTAGTCCGCCTAGGTCCTAATTGAGTGACTCTTCTAAGGACATGCATATTGATAGGTATCCTCCAATGTGTATATCAAGCAACTCCTACTTCATCTAGAATTAACATACACAACCTTGAAAGATAGAAGCCAATTAGTTGTTCTACACTTTCCGACAACCCAACTCGTGCCAACGAAGTCTTAAATCTCACCTTGTAGTCTTCGATGCTCAAGGAACTTTTCTACATCCCATGACACTTCTCATAGAAAGTCATCATGTAGTCTACCGTCAAGAATTGCATCCACAACTTCAGCGTCATGTGGTCCAAAATGGATATCTTCGTTTTGCATTTGCGATGTCGTTGCTCCTCCTTCCACTTGTTTCCACCATGCAAGTGCGCTCCTTTTGAATTCCATCTCCACAAAGAGAATCTTTCTCGCTTCCGCAAGTGTCTCCACTCAAAATAGTTATCTAGACTAATTTCTCAGTCTAGATAGTTCACCAGGTGAATCCAACCAGTAAAATCTAGCATGTCGATCATTACTGACAATGGTGTTAAACTCCAACGCAAGTATAGATCAATCCACAATACCTCGCCCCCTAGATGGGATTTTTTGGATCTAAACTTCATTGTCACATTCATCTTCCGGTCAAATCATAATGGGATAGAACGGATCCATGGTTGGAACCAATGTTTTAAGCTCATGTTAGGGACTGTATCAAGATCGGGATCCCACCAAAAAATCAGTTTGGGAGAGGGGGGGGGGGGATTGACTTGAATCGCACCGTAGAACCGGATCGATGATCGTAAGCTCCTACTGGCATAGAAAAATATAAATGATAATTTAGATACATTTAAAAAAACCTTAAAAATTTATTAAAAAACAAGATAAAAAACCAAAAATATAAACAATTTAACTAATATAAGAGATGTAGTTCAAAACGATAAGTGTCTACTTACGAATGTAATTTGTAAGTTGCAAAATATGTGCAAGAATCCAAGATCAAGGTTTGCATTTCTATTATCCATTTATAATAAATTCTAAAACTAAAACACCAAACTAACATCAACATGAATTTAACAAGATAAACCTACAGTATTCGTATCCCTCCAAAAATATTATGTTTGGCATACTAACAAATCAATTCCATACTCATAACTAATGCTCAAAGAGAAAAAAAAAAATAATAAAAAATTGTCATTCCTCAACAGTGCCAACATCATTATCGAAGTAAGAAAACACCATCAAAGCCAAATGTATCATCCTCAAATCCGCCATCAACATTGTCATAGGAACATCAACATCATTTAAGTCCATTGATACATTCAAGGGCCTATCAACCTCATCTTCATTGGCTTCATGAATATCCTCAACCTCTGCATTGGTATCAGTGTAAAAAAATTATTGTATTAGATATGTAGATAAATAAATAAATTTTAAAATTTGACTTCTACTTCCTCTACCCCATAGTCATCGGCATCATGTTGAACTTCCTTGAGAGTCTAATTAGGATCGTACGAGTCTACTCGAGATTCATGTGATCATGGGAGTCTACTCAGGATCGTGGGATCCCACTCCCAACTCCTCCCAACTCCCAAAATCACGGGAGTCTACGAACATGAGTCTACTGTGGGAGTTGGATTGATTTGTGATCTTATGGATCGAAAAGCGCAGGATTGTAAGATCCGGATCGAGTCTGATAACCGTGGGATTGATTGATACAAGGCGTGACTCTTCAGCAATCGACCACATCATCCTGTCATCACTTGCACGATATAGTTGGATTTATTAAGCAAACAATCCACCTTAAGGCAAACGAACCAAAAAAAAAAGATGGCCAAAAAAGATGTAGAGGGCCAAACCCTCCTCAATATTTAGCCCACGATAAGGATTTCATTTTACATTATTCCCACATAAAGAGGATCCCCATTTATGTATTTTTAAAAATAAATACCTTATTCCTAAGCCCAGAGGGATCCCTAATCCTATCTACAAACCCCATGGTATTCAACCTGACGACCACCTAGTCAACGCCTAATGGTTGACACTATTAACAACCTAACAATCTCCTATGAGGGAAGGTTATGATGAGACTGGATCGGGTTCCACCATACTATGTACGCACAGGAGTCGTACGTGAATCCATATCAAAGGAGGGATGAGAAAGAGAGAGCGGTCAGACGTGGACAAGAGAGACAGTGTGCTCCACTTCTTCACATGAGGCTTCTTCCTGAGCCTATTGGACAAATGAAAGAGCCTGATCCATTGGAATTTCGAGAAGGGTGACGCCCTCTGTAGTGTAATTAGGTTATTTGTTGAGACTGACTATGATAGAGAACCCATCAGCACTCGGGTTTCCAATCCGAGCCCCTCCCTAATAAGACTTCGGTCGGCCAACTTCAAGTTGGTTGCAATAAAAGACATATATATATATATATATATATATAGGGGCATGCTATGCTGCGGCATGTGGTGCGTGCGGCACCGCACAGCAGCCGTCTGATGCACACGCTGAGTGCATCGCATGCACGCAGCAGTGCATCAGACGGCTACGGTGAGGTGCCGCACTTACCGCATGCCGCATTATAGCATCTCTCTCTCTCTCTCTCTCTCTCTCTCTCTCTCTCTCTATATATATATATATATATATATATATATATATATATATATATATATATATATATATATAAAAGCAACGACGCTGCATCTCTCGCTTGTTTACCTCCCTAAAAGTTTTGGAATTTGATGAGGGTGTTATCTAGAGTAAGATGATCATTCTCACCAATTTTGATCAAATTCCAAAACTTCTAGGGGATCAAATGGTCGAAGCAAAATCTGCACATTTTAACGATGACTACGGACGGCTGATTTTGCTTCAACCATTTGACCCCCCTAGAAGTTTTGGAATTTGATAAAATTTGGTGAGGCACCCTCACCAAATTTCATCAAATTCCAAAACTTCTATGATAGTAGAACAATGCCTGAGGTGCAACAATGACGCTGCACTGCACCTTAGGTCCAGGCTCCCCTTTCCCATACATATACATATATATATATATATATATATATATATATATATATATATATATATATATATATATATATATATATATATATATATACCACACACACACCAAAAATTATTGTGCATGTCGGCATTGCATAGGACATGTCTTTGGTGGCAAAACACATTCGACGGGGGCGACAAAAACATTTGACGACGCCCATATTTGGTGTTTGCACCCACATTCGTTTGCGGCGATCATTTTTTCCGAGTGGAGGCAAAGAGAGAGAAAGCATCATAGCGGGAGGAGAGACACTTTTCTTTTTGAAAGCAAGAAAGAGTAACAAAAATTACTCGGGCCAGAATTGTTCAGAGAGACTACCACTCAGTAACGCATCTATGGCATACAAGGATAACCTTCTTTTGAGCATTCGATAATAGACGGATAATTTTTTATTTTTGAAGATACATACTTTTAATATTTAAGAGTGAGCTACAGTAGTGGTAACATGCACCTCAAGTTCTAGTAATCACTCGAGTATGTGCAACCCCAACTTGGAGTGTCATGCTTAAGTGCATACCATGCAAGTAAAAACATCGCTCTAGCCATAGACCAGGCGAGCTGAAACTCACGTACCTCTACGACACTCGAGGCAAGGTGAAGGGTAGCCACCATTGTAACCATGCAATAAATGAAAACTTAAAAACTCATATTTTGCTTCTTTTTTTTTTTTGAAGAGCCAATTCTTCTTTTCTCTTTCCTTCTCTCCTCTGTTGTGGAAAGTGCATCATTGATCCACCATTGTTGGATCTTTTTTACTTTGTCAACATTCCTACTCCCAAGAATAATACTGCAAAAGTATGAGCCTACTAATATTGGGCGTAGATCCTATAAGTTGGACCAATCAATAAGATACCCACAAAAGATAAAGATAAAAAGAGAGATAACTTCACTATGAAGGTCGAAATTAAGGAACTAATAGTAATTATTCTTTACTAGTACTAGATATATAAATAGTGGGATGCAAAACTATTTAGGAACTTACCCATGACTCTTATAACCTATCTATAGGTAGATTACTAAAATATAGGAACTAGTAGTTAATAATAGGTATCCTACATCCTCGATTCTCATTTCTTATTTCTATTTTGTGTATTTCTCAATATACATATATGTGTGTAAGTGTGCGCGTGCTATACCAGATGCAGTAAATAATAAGACATGCCTAAAGGATCTGGATTCCCTTCTTCTCAAAGAGAATCCATATGGAGGTCTACCAAAAAAAAAAGGAAATCCATATGGGTTTTGAATCCCAACCACCACCCACTTCATTCATTGAAGGAGAGAGGTATGGCCACTTTCCTTCTAAATCTAAGGAACTAAAACTAGTTGGAAAAAGTGCATGTCCTATTTGTTATTCATATCTACAAAATTTAGAAAGCCCTTATAAACTTTTTACACTTTAATCACAACATCTCTAAAAATTAATATAAGGTAAGATCTTTATTTTCAACTGACAAATAAATTTAAAAAATAATGCAAACTATATAAACAAGCTTTACAAAATGAGAGTAGAGGAAAACACAGATCCTATTCGAAAATTTTGAATTGACCACTACTTGCTCCTGCATCACAAACCTCACAGGATGGGACCATTATACAATTCAATTAGTCAACAAAAATTATCTTTAAATGACAAAAATACAACAAAACCACTGAAAAAAGGATTAAAACAAGTAACATAAGGCAATTTAACTTCATGTGAAGGTCATCATTGGAATAATATTTTTTGTTGACACAGATAATAAAAAAATCAATATGAAAAGAATGATCTAATGCATGTTTTCTATTTAATCTGTTGGGGAAAAATTTAATCTACAAAGAGCTCATTAAATAAACAATGGGGGAAAAACACATCACTTAGTTAATATTGAAAATATTGGCATTTAAAGAGACTAGTTCAAGAGTAATAAGTATTTATGTAGGATAAGCTATGCAGTCAAAGTCGGTAGTCGGCCCTAGTCGGCCAAGGGCCGACTAGGACTAGTCGGGACTAGTCGGGACTAAATCGGGACTAGTCGGCCAAAACTTATTCTAACCCCTCCCCCCCTCCCTAAACATATATGATATATGAACTAGTATAAATGTCAATAAGTATATGATATTAGTCGGTTAATAACAATACATACCTTCACACTTCACAACATGGGTATAAATACATAAGTAACAGTCTAACAAAACACAGTTGTATTGGCTTCATGCCCATTTTAAAAGACTCAGAACTAAGAATTCATCACAATGTTTGTTTGATGATGTTTAATCAGTGAACAACCCCAATTTTGATTATAGGGTTATATGAATATCAACAAATAAACTAATTATTTGTCTATGTTTTTATCGGAGATTCTCAGGTGCTCAACAGATGATTACAGGGAAGAGCCATAGTTGTGAGTCTTGCTACTCAAGACTTTGAGCCAATGTAAAAAAATCCAAACAAAATTGCTTGCAAAGACTTCTTTCAAAAAAAAATTTGCTTGCAAAATGCTGCCTGGGGACTAGTCGGCAGTCGTTAGTCGGGGACTAGTCGGGCTAATCGGGTCTAGTCGGGGACTAGTCGGGCTACCGCCCAGCAATGAAAAAATCCAAATAAATCGGTCGGCAAAATGCCGCCCAGCGACTAGTCGGGGACTAGTCGGGGACTAGTCCCAACTTTGATAGCATAGAGGATAAGGGAATTCCCAATACCAATGGGCTCTCACCGCAAGATGAAAGGATATCTTCATAAAAAGATCCCTTTTGTTATTAGAATATCCTCTAGTTTCTTTTAGTTACAATCAAGGTTTTAAATACCGATTTTGATGTCGATTTCAGTTGGTCATAAAAAGAAAATTTGCCAAATTTTGGCCAAATGTCGGTGGAAATTTTACATTTTTTGAGGAAAGATTTTGGTTGAAATTTGTCAAATTTCAACAAAATTTCTATTGATTTCTACCAAAAGTAAACCAAATGCCAGACTGTTATGAAAAAATAAGAAAGGCAGAGATGGAATCTATTGTTAAAAAAAGATGAATTTTGCATTGAAAAAATTTGGAAAAAGGGATTGAATGCCAAATTTAGGTCATTTTGGCCGACAATTCATGACGTCAAACCGAAATTTGGTACTATCAAAATTTCGGGTATTTTCTATGTCAAACCTAAACACAAAGATATTCCGGTCATTTCGTAGGAAATCTATCAACATTTGCCTCCATGGTAACAATAACAATGCCTCTATTACATATTCATCAATGTGTTTGAAACCATACCAAGTCTTCCAATACCTATTCGAAAACATGGAAAGTCTTCAAATAAAATATGCATCTACTTGCAAAATAAATTTAACAATATACGGTTCATTTTGTCATTCCAGTTCAGAGCTCAATATTTGCTCATTCTCTTATTTTAATTGCACACACGCAACCAAGGCATTGCCATCAGATTCCAATTGAAATAGTTCCAATCAATATACCAAAATCGATATATTTTGCCAAATCATCCCCTCGAAATATGCAGTTTTTCCCTCCCACAACACATGCACCGCAAAAGAAGTGATATTTCCCAAAATATTGTGCGAAAGATCTTGTTTTTCGGGGGTTCTGAAATTAGGGCAAAGTTCAAAACCTTGATCCTTCGCTCCAAGTTAGCTCCTTTCTTAGAAATTTCGGTTGGTTAATGCAAAAATACCACACAAGGCACCTATGGAAGATGCCGAGTTCCATCAATTTTAAAGCAGATCTCTTTACAACGTAAACCCAGATTCCAATACCCAAATCTCAGTTTCTAATCTACCCATATTGCCAAGACATCAAAATCGGATTTCCGATGCAATACTTTTACTATTGGTGAAAATAAAAAGAGAATTTTTCCAACAAAAAAACAATTATAAAAGGAGGCCAGTACAAGGCCGCGGCTTACATGGATGTCCCTAGAGAGGGGATGGGAGCAGAGGACGCCGGTGCACGTCCGATCCGATATCCTGAGCGATCCGACCCCGTCCGAGATCTTCTCCAAGCCTCCGCCGTTCTGTGCCTCCGCGGCGGCCTTGGACGACCCCGACGCCGCGGTGGACGATTTACCTCCCCGCTTCGCCACCGCCGCGGCTTTCTTCGCGGCCGCCTTCTTCTTGCTCGCGTCGGACACCATCCTGATGCTCGAAAAACGTAATCTAAAACAAAAAAATTCGATCTAACCGGAAGAAGGAATCGTCCCGAAACTGAACAGCGAAGGGAGGGGGGGACCGATCCGAATGATTCGATGGGAAAAATCGACGGATTGGAGGAGCGAGCGGGACGAGGGAGGGCTGCAGGCAAAGCTAGGGTTTACTAGGAGTGTAAGAAGCGAGAGACCCCGATCGAAGGGTTAAGAGAGTTTGGCGAAGGAGATGGAGAGGGCTATTTATACGTGCAGTGACGCTTTTTTTCTTTTTTTTCTTTTTTTAATTTTCCCTGCACCTTCTCCTGCCACATGTTCCGAATCTGGCAGGGACGGTCCGTGTCGGCTGTACGTTGCCTCCAGCTTGTACAAGTTGGATACGATTCCTTCCCGTGAGGCGGTAACCCATGTCTATTTCTCTCTCTCCATTTGTTTAGGGAAATAAAGGACAACTAGTGTTAATTAGCTACTTACAAGATTTTATGGCTCTTTACAGGAGAGTCATTGAGCTAAGTGGACCGGATTCGTTGTCGCGATCCTGGTCAGATCAGACGACTCAACTAATAAGCTTGACAAGATTGGTGATAAATCTAGTCTCGTTCTTATGTGCACTCAATAGACGTTGAATGCCTAATGGGGTGTATATATCGATTTTCTACATCGATTATAAAAATAGATGTATAAAGGTGAAGTCCTCGCACGCATATCATTAGACCTAGTTTTGTGAATCTAAATGGATTTAGGAGGACCCATCGAATCCGTGAAAAAATGGCAACGTGTGAGAGATTTTCACCTCAGTATTGTATGATGGATCCATAAATCTTTCATATTATCACGAGTGTATGGGTTTCATCCATCTACGACGATCTCAATCAATTGATCGGGGATGATCTCACCTAGAAAACGCCAACAATTGGTATCAGAGCCAGGTTTAGACCATGTTCGTCGATTTTTGGATGACGATCCTTTGTTGTCTCTTTGATTTTGACAAGATCTAATCTCGTAGATGATTTATTTGGGTATTTTCTTTGTTGTCTCTTCGACTCCGACGAGATCGATTCTCGTTGATAATTTCTTTGGTTTGTTTTTTCTTCCTCCTCTGATTTTTTTTATCGTTTTTGGCCGACTATAGCGAAGAAACTTCGGCCCGAGCGGCAGCCAGAGCATTACCTTCGCACATTGCCATGTGTCGTGGGTTTTTTTGATTCCGGAGGCGGCCCGGTGATGATCCGACCACGCCTACAAAACAGTGACGCTGGCAGCCTTCGCTAATCACTACGGCAGCAGCAATCAGCAAACGTAAGGAGCTCCAAAAGTGCATAGTAGCAACCGGCACGCGAGCCTGAAGGGCGCCGGCCGACTGCTGCCTACGCACGTGAGAGGGGGGGGGGGGGGGGGGGGGGGGGGGGTAGAGTTTGTGAGAGTATGTCATTTAGGGTTTCCTGATTCAACAAGGAAGATGGACAAAAATTCTAATTTTTGGGTTTTTTTATTTGTTGGGTTTCAAGCCCAAATGCACCCTACCCATCCGTCACTTAAGTGACAAACCCGATTGGATCCTAACCCAACCTAGTTTAAAAGTTATTTATTTATTTATTTGGTTTTTAAAAAAATCCCAATTGAGATTGGACTAAACCTGAACCTCAGTTCCAGACCTAACTAGAATATTCCATACCAGTTTGCCACTTAAATGGCAGACTCGGCCTGGTTTAATGAGTTATAGACCCAACTGATTTATTCTAAATTTGACCCATCCATAATATGCATTTTACAAATTTATTGTTTATTTAATATTTAATCTGGACCGTTGGTTTTGTAACTGTGTCTCAGGGTCTGATCTAGGCTTGATTTGGTTGATCCATATATAGATCTTAGATATTCAGACCATTTCGAACGCTTCGGTACTATCAAATTTTACTGATTCTGACTATTTTTACAACATGTTGTATAAAATTATATATACCAATAAATTAATGCCTTAAATATATGATTTTGTATCGATTTCGAATTGATACTATATTACATGTGTAGGATAGTCATAATGCAGTTTATTTAATGTTTATTAACGATGTTGAATGAATGTTAATTCCCTATAAGTAGGGTTACACATAAAATATAGTAGACACTTATTGACTGTAGTGTAATCTTATAGGGGTAAATATTGGCATTAGACATAGGTCTTCCATGGGATTTAAAAGAGACCAAGTGACCGTCTGAGATGCACTTTCAAAATGAGTAAAATTTACCTAAGGGTCAGTGGCTCATAGAGATTGTGGGTTGTAAAAAATTGAAGGGCTTCCACTAGGGTCACTAGGTATTCCATTGCACAAAGAGTTTCATTATGTCTAAAGGTGTTTCAAACTACTTAATACAATATGATTAGTAGAATAATTGCTTGTGATTAGGGAAGATAGGATAACCCTTTTGCCCAAAGGTGTTGGATAGTGTCCAACTCAACCCAATTATAGCTGAGTAGTTTTGTATATATTTGAATACGTGACTTGGAAAACTAAAGCACATTAAGAGATTTGGCCAAAGCTAAGTATTGATGGTGTGAGGAAGTTGTCCCAAAAGAAAACTTTGGACATGAAGTCTTCTTCATTTGATTTGAATTATAACCCCTAGTTCATGTCAACATATATATAAACATTTATTGAATTGTTACTAATTTGTCACTCTCTTTTTAGACATGGATTCTTTGGCTATTTTAAAAATCTAGCTTGAATTGAGACTCTAAATGGCTCTAACTATTCATCTTGAAAGAAGAATATTGAGACTCTAAATGGCTCTAACTATTCACTCTCTTTTTAGACATGGATTCTTTGGCTATTTTAAAAATCTAGCTTGAATTGAGACTCTAAATGGCTCTAACTATTCATCTTGAAAGAAGAATATTGTCAAGACTAAGACTGCAACCAAGTTGATGACATTAATGAAGAGACAATTCATGGGCATCCAAAAGTTTATGTTGTACGAACAATAGGCTTTAGATCATAAATATAAATATGACAATATTGAAAACGTTCATGAGCATATTCTTAAGCTCACAAAGCTGGTCATAAGCATCAGAGAGCAAGGACTTCAGTTTGAGAAGGAGTTTTTGGTTTATATTGCAGTAATCTCTCTCCCAAAGTCTAATGATATTTTTAAGGTGAACTTCAATGCTCAAGATGAAGGAGTTTACTAATTTGAGTATTGGTGGTTTTAGGAAGAAGTCATTCAAACTAAAGTTTCAGCAACATAAGCATACCTTCAATCAGAAAGAGAAGTTTCAGAAACAATTTCAAGCCAATGGTAAGAAGATAGCCAAAGGTAAGAAGCCACATGCCCCTGGATGTTGGCACTATGGAAAGCCAAGCCATCTTATCAAGGACTACAGTATTAAACAGAATGTTGAGTCTCAGACTTTTGGAGGTACGGCTTTAGTCTGTCATGAGTCCAATATTATAGATATACCGTCAGATTCTTGGTGGGTCAATTTAGGAGTTTATGTTCATATGTCCCATACTTTGTAGGGGCTCAAGAGCAGAAGAAGACCCAGGTCGGAGGATAGGCTTTTTCTCGGCAATGATGACTTGACGAGGTGGAGGCAGTTTTCCGCTACAACTTGGTTCTAGACTCGGGTCACATTCTGGTGTTGAAGACTACTTTCTACATTCCAAGCTTTAAGCAAAATTTACTTTATATTAGTAGATTTTCAGACTCTGTATATGTATTTACTTTCAGTAAGAAAAGTCTAGTTATTTCTTTGGATGATATGACTATTGGCAGTAGTCAGTGGCGAACCCAGGATTTTTTCTTAAGGGGGTATAATTATTAAAAAGTAACTACAATCGTTGCCTTACAGTTAAAGGCTTTGGCATGCTGCGTGACAACGTCCCTACCTTTTCATTCGATCGTGCAACAAAAGACCTTTTAGGATTTTGCCTCGAGTGGAGGATAATTTTGATCTTTGGAGTCCTTCGAAAATTTGGAGTTATAATTGACCAACTCGATCAGGGTGCACGGGTTGTAAATAATAAACCAGATCAATTTTTTTTTTGTGTGTGTGTGTGTGTGTGGGGGGGGGGGGGGGGGGGGAGGGGGGGGGTTGGATTTCATACATACCCCAAAAAACCTGTAAATAGGTCCCGATTCCCACTTGATTCTCATTCACCTTAACCATGTGATGAACTCTACGAGGATGCCATATGCGCGGGTGGTGGCAGACGCGGTGGATATCGGCCGGACAGTAGCGGGCATCGGTGGCCAGCAACGGGTGGTGACCGACGGATGGCGAGGCCGGCTGTGGGTCGCCAATAAGGGCGGTGACGACGGGTGGTGGCCGGCAACGACGGGTGGCCCATGTGGCGGTGGGGTGGTGATCGGCAGCATGGCGGTGGACATTGACTGTCGAGGGGTGGTGGCCGGTGGTGGCCACCTTCATATGAAGTTGGCATCCAAAAGTTGAGAAACAAGCTGACTAGAATTCTTTGTTTTGATAAATTACACTTTGCTCCCCCACTGAAGTTTAGCTCAAAAACATTTTAACCCCCCTATAGTTAAAAAACAACATTTTGTCCCCCTTCAATTCAGCTTCGATTAGATAAAAATTACGAAATGAGGAAATCAAGTAGTTGACAAAAGGGGTATTGTGCTAACATTTCAGGTTTTAGGGAGTGATTTGGAACAAAATAAACTATAGGAGGGTTAAGTATTTTTTTAGCTAAACTTCAAGGGGATAAGTGTAACTTACCTTATGTTTTTTTTCCAAAGTGAGGGGGGGCTTGAGTCCCCCCCTGGGGCCAATGTAGGTCCGCCCCTGGCAGTAGTTATCTAGTTAATGATTTATTCAGCTTATCTTTATGTTCTACTTTTGTCTCTTGCTTGTATCAACCACTAGATAGTATTGTATCTGAATTGAAGCGTTCCTTTTTAGCAAAGGATTCTATCTACCATGCTTGGCACAAGAGATTGGGGCATATCTCTAGAAAGAGAGTATAGGTCTTGGTGAAAGATAGGATTCTACATAGTTTGAACTTTTCAAATTTTGGCCCTTGTGTGGACTGCCTCAGAGGGACGATGACTAAGCAGAGAAAACTCATAGCTATTAGAGCTTCAGAGCTCTTAGAGTTGATCCACACGGATATTTATGGTCCATTCCTAGTTAAAGCTCATACTGGTCAGAATTACTTCATTACGTTTATTGATGACTACTCAAGATATACAAATGCACATCTTCTCCACCACAAGTCAATCACCAGTTTGAGGTGGAGAAGTAATTTGATAAGAAGATCAAGGTTGTTCGTTCATATCGTGAACGAAAAATATTTGAGAAGAATAAACCATGGATGGTGTAAACCTTGGTCCTTTCTCTAAGTATCTGAGGCAACAGGGAATTGGTTCTCAATATATCCGATAAGGCAGTCCGCCACCTAGTTTGCTTACCTATATGTGTGTGATATACGAACGTCCACGAAGGATCAAAAAATCGTCACCGAGCCTTCGATTAAAGGGTAATCACCCTTACTTTTGTTGATCCACTGGATGATGCACGTCGAGTCACCCTCTACACAGATCCCAATGCAATCCGTTTGGACCGCATCGCGCAAACCCTTCCATAGTCTCTCTCTCTCTCTCTCTCTCTCTCTCTCTCTCTCTCTCTCTCTCTCTCTCTCTCTCTCTCTCTCTCTCTCTCTCTCTCTCTCTCTCTCTCTCTCTTATTTCGAAAATGCTAATCCATGGCTAGCATGTCTTTTTCTTTGACTAGCTGAAGGTGCCGAAAAGGATACATCCAAGGGAATAAAACTTGAATTTTGATTCGTTTTGACACTGTTGCCATCTCTATTTTCATTTGAAAATTTCAGATTTGGATATTCAGCGTTATAAAAATCTTGGTTTTTGGGGGCATTGCTCGAGTTTGACACTGGTAGTCAAATATGAAACAAATGAGTCATAGAAGTTATAGGACCACATGTCAGTCAAGGGCAAATTACAAAAACCTCCCTAAACTATACATCACATTTTATATTGGTCCTTTACTTATTTTTTTAACAATTTAATCCCTGAACTATGCTCCGTGTACATTCAGCCCCCTCCATCAAATTTTTGTCCCGAAAATATCTTTATCAATTTCTAATAAGACTCAAAATAATTTTAAAATATTTAATTTATGCTAACTAGTATAAGGGTATTTTCATAATAAAAGTTAGCTGAGGGGGTTAAATGCAAACATAGCATAATTCAGCGATCAAATTGTTAAAAAAAAAATTTTGAGGAACCAATATGAAAACGAAATGTATAGTTCAGAGGAGGTTTTTATAATTTATCCAATAAAAAAGAAAAATTTTATTCATACCCCAAAAATCTGTAATTAGCCCCCGTATCCCTTATCCCTATCGTTTCTCAATAACTTACTCAACAATCCTTTAATTCCAACAATGCCCTTTTTTTTTTTGTACCCCAAAGCCCCTACTCAGCGTCTTTTGTACCGCCAACCCAACCCAAGGTTTGTTTAAACTTAGCCCAAGCCCAACCCGTCGGGTTGACCGGGTTGTGCAGGGTGGGTTCGGGTTAACCCGCCCAAAGTCGGGTTGGGTTCGGGTTGGCCCGCCCAAGTTGCAGATAGGGGTGGCAATGGGCCGTGTCGTGTCCGGTTCGTGTCATGTCTAGTTTCGTGTCGTGTCTAGATCCTAAACCCGTACCCGACTCGCTAATAAACGGGTAGACACGATAAGACCCGGTAAGACCCGTTTACCACCCAGATCTATTCAGTTGACCCAATTCGACCCAATCCGACTCGACCCGACCTGACCCGAAAGACCCACTGGTATTATATATTATAGTATCTGATTGCTGGTAGACCCGACCCGACCCGACACGACCCGTTGAATACTGAACGGGTCTTCCCGGGTCTACCGTGTCCAGACCCTAAACCTGAACCCGACCCGTTTATTAAATGGGTCTATCGCGTCGACCCATTTACGACCCGAACCCGTTTAGCCCTAACCCAGACCCGCTAACTTCGTGTCAGGTCCTGTCGGGTCGAGGAGAAATAATTTGGGTTGGGCTCGGATTAGCCCGCCCAAATTTGAGTTGGGTTCAGGTTGGCCCACCCAAGTTGTAGCTCTATTTGTGCCTTCAAGTACCAGCCAACTGTATGGGGTTTATTTAAGAGTGGGGTGTATTCAAGAGTATATATAATTGGGGTATATTTAAGGGGGTATGTGTTTGAGGTATAATCAAGTTGGGGAGGGTCATTTAACTGGATTGTATTGAAGGTGGGGTGTAAGGGAGAAGGGTATTTTTGGGATAGAAATGGGGTATGAAAAAAAAAAATGTGGTGTGTTCTAATTTGTTGGAAATGGGGGCTAATTACATATTTATGGGGTATGAATAAAATTTCCCATAAAAAACCTATATAGATCCAAAAAAAAATCTTTGGTATAACCGTGATACGAGATAACAGTACTGGTATCACAGGCGAATCACAAACACTGGAGCACCTCTTGAGATGTATCATAGCAACACGATTGCAGCCACCGTGCCAGGTGTATCGCACTCATACCCAGTTGTAGCGTGCCAGCTGAAACGCATCCTCGCGCCTCGTGTCATCCCATCTTTAAAATTGACCCCTCGAGTTCCACCACACCTCTCACCCTCAAATCAAAATCCGCCAGCAGATAGAAGAAAAGCACTCTCTCTCTCTCTCTCTCTCTCTCTCTCTCTCTCTCTCTCTCTCTCTCTCTCTCTCTCTCTCTCTCTCTCTCTCTCCAGCCGGAAGAATCTCTCTCTCTAGGGCTGGTAATTTTGGACCCGACACCGCAGACCCGACACGAAGTTAGCGGGTCTAGGTCAGGGTTAAACGGGTTCGGGTCATAAACGGATCGACATGATAGACCCATTCAATAAACGGGTCGGGTCCAGGTTTAGGGTCTGGACACGATAGATCCGGAAAGACCCGTTTAAAATTCAACGGATCGTATCAGGTCGGGTCGGGTCGGGTCTACCCACAATCCGATACTGTAATATATAGTATCAGCGGGTCTATCGGGTCAGGTCGGGTCGAGTCGGATTGGGTCGGATCGGGTCAACTGAATAGACACGTGTGATAAACGGGCTAACGGGTCTACCCGTTTATAAGAGGGTCGGGTACGGATTTAAGATCTAGACACAATTAGTTAAATAGGGCGGGTCCGGGTCTAGGGGTGTTGAACACGACCCGAAACTAGACACGACACAAACCCGACCCGACATGACTCATTGCCACCCCTATCTCTCTCTCTACCAAATCAAAACACTTGTTACTTAATTACCATTCCAGGGCACCCAACCCCAGATTAACTTCGAAAGCTTCAACTAAGGCGAGTTGAGACCCACACTATCTGAGCCAAAACTCAGTTTGGGCTCGGCTTAGACTCACATATTTGAAGATCAGGCTGGGTTCGGGTTGTAAAAATTCAATCGGATCCGAATTTGAGCTGGCTCAAGTAGAGGGGTCGAGCAACCGGACCCAACCTCAACCCACATGCCGCACAAATCCTGTATCTTGTTCCCACACACTAGTAAATACATGTGCCCATCGGCACTTGGACAGTAGCCTTCGACATGTGAGATTCACTTGTTAAAGAAAGACTACTAATTAACATCAAATGACTATTAGATAACATTAAATAGATATTTATCATCTTTATAGTAGGTTTTGATATCTTTATAATATGTTTTTAATAGGATTTATAAGAGAGCAAACAAGGGGGGTCAGTCAGCAGTAGGGGTGGCAATCCTTGACCCTACCCGCCAACCCGAACCCGCCCCGAAGTTAGCGGGTTTGGGTTCGTCCTAAACGGATTCGGGTCATAAACGGGTCGACCCGATTGACCCGTTTATTTAATGGTTCGGGTTTGTACTTATAACCCGATTGACCCGACTTGACCCGTTTACCAAATGAGTCATGTCAACCCGACCCGAGCCAACCCGAACCGACCCGACCCAACCTGACCCAACTCGGCCCAATCCGACCCGTCTTGACCCAACCCGACAGGTTTACATGGGTTCTGTTGACCCAACCCGAGCCAACCCGACCCAACCTGTTTAGTAAACGGGTTAAACGGGTCAGGTCGGGTCAACCCGTTTATTAGACGGGTCGGGTTTGGGTTTAAGTTTTTGACCCGTTTGTTAAACGGGTCGGGTTCGGGTTGGGTGTTTTGCCCTTATACCTATGTCTCAACCCGACCCGACCTGACCTGACCCATTGCCACCCCTAGTCAGCAGCTACTATTTATTATTTCTATATCCTGTGAACATGACATCAACGGCTTGGATTCACACGCGCAAAGCCGCAAACGAGGTACAATGGGTCGGGTTCATGTTTTAAATTCCTATTATAAACGGGGCTGGTTCAGGACGGACTTATTCAAAAATCATAAAAATAAATTTCCAAATCCGCCCCATTCCCATTCCTAGTGTGCACCACATTTGACCAACTTTTTTTTTATTTTTATTCAAACACGTGGCAGTGGAACTGTTGTAGGGGCTAGAGTGGTGCAACATACAGCGCACAATCATCCAATAAACTCACCATTAAGGCAGTGTTTTGAAAACCGGATCGGACCGGGCTGTTCAAACAGTTTGGACCGGAACAGAAACATGTTTCGGTTTGGTCTTTGAATAAACCGGTTTGTATGTTAACCCAGGAATTAAACCTCGCCATTGAAGAATTTAGTAAATATCTATTTTAAAAAATATATTTTTATGCGGTTCAAACGATTGAATCATGTGGTTTGAACCGATTTGGACCGAACCGGATGCCTTTTCGGTTTGTCTTCTGGTTCGGTTTTGAAAACACTGCATTAAGGGAGGGATTGTAGTTAGCCGTTAATGTTGAGGACATGCCGCCCAAAATTAGGAACGGAATGGGATTCACTCGTCAGGATAGTTGGGGAGGGGGTGCAGGCGGGAGGGACTTGAGCTATATTTTGAACATACTGTGTCTTGCAACTAACAGTCATCTCTCAAGAAGGACTTATGTCAAACTACCCCTTTTTCTTTTATATTGTCTTTGGTCATCTAGATCGAATGCACTACGAAAGATGTAATAATAAAGAGCAATTAATGCAAACAAAAAGTCAAAAATTATTACAAAAAGTCAAAAATCATGCGGCGGAGGGGATTAAGTAAAAAAAAAAACAAAATTATATTTTTTATATTGTGGCCCCACTCCCTTTCTTCAATCCCTTGAAGCCACCTCCTCGTGTGTTGGGTCTAGTGACACACAGGAGTAGCTGCCAAGTATTGTTCTATACAAAATTTCTATTCAATGGAGAAAAAAAAACTTTACAGATTCTTTAGATCCTCGACCACAATCGTCCATTGCACCCAGATCCGATCGGTGTATCACACTCAATCCCAATCGGCAAGCAACAAACGGCTACGATCGGGTTTATAAAAATTGTAAGACTTTTTGTTTGCATTAATTGCTCTTTATTATTACATCTTTCGTAGTGCATTCGATCCAGATGACCAAAGACAATATAAAAGAAAGGGAAATTTTATTCATACCCCAAAAATCTGTAATTAGCCCCCGTATCCCTAGCGTTTCTCAATAACTTACTCAACAATCCTTTAATACCAACAATGCCCTTTTTTTTATACCCCAAACCCCAAAAACCCTGCTCAGCGTCTTGTGTACCCCAACCCAACCCAATGTTCGTTTAAACTTAGCCCACGCCCAAACCGTCCGGTTGTGCGGGGTGGGTTCGGGTTAACCCGCCCAAAGTCGGGTTGGGTTCGGGTTGGCCCGCCCAAGTTGCAGCTAGGGGTGGCAATGAGTCGTGTCGTGTCCAAAACCACTAGACCCGGACCCGACCCGTTTAACTAATCGTGTCTAGATCCTAAACCCGTACCCGACTCGCTAATAAACAGGTAGACACGATAAGACCCGATAAGACCCATTTACCACCCGAATCTATTCAGTTGACCCGATCCGACCCAATCCGACTTGACCCGATCTGACCCGAAAGACCCACTGGTTTTATATATTATAGTATCGGATTGCTGGTAGACCCGACCCGACCCGACCCGACATGACCTATTGAATACTAAACGGGTCTTCCCGGGTCTACCATGTCCATACCCTAAACCCGGACCCGACCCGTTTAATAAATGGGTCTATCGTGTCGACCCGTTTACGACCCGAACCCGTGTAGCCTTGACCCAGACCCGCTAACTTCGTGTCGGGTCCTATCGGGTCGAGGATAAATGATTCGGGTTGGGCTCGGATTAGCCCGCCCAAATTCGAGTTGGGTTCGGGTTGGACTCAGGTTGGGTTCAGGTTGGCCCGCCCAAGTTGCAGCTCTACTTGTGCCTTCAAGTATCAGCTAACTGCATGGGGTTTATTTAAGAGCGGGGTGTATTCAAGAGTGCATATAATTGGGGTATATTTAAGGGGGTATGTGTTTGATTGGGGTATAATCAAGTTGGGGCGGGCCATTTAACTGGGGTGTATTGAAGGTGGGGTGTAAGGGGGAAGGGTATTTTTGGGATAGGAATGGGGTATGAAAAAAAAAAGTGGGGTGTATTCAAGTTTGTTGGAAATGGGGGCTAATTACAGATTTATGGGGTATGAATAATATTTCCCAAAAGAAAAAGGGGTAGTTTGACATAAGTCCTTCTTGAGAGATGATTGTTAGTTGCAGGACACAGTATGTTCAAAATATAGCTCAAGTCCCTCCCGCCTGCATCCCCTCCCCAACTGTCGTCGTCGGACCTAACCAACCCCCCCCCCCAAGTCGTCGCCGCCAGACCTAACCGAACCCCCCTCTCCTGCTACCGCCATACCTAACCGAACCCCCCCCCCCCCCGGTCGGCCAGACCTAATCTACAGGCCATGGGATGAACCCTAGACCTAAGGAGTTCAACCAAACCACCTTGCCGACACCGAAAATACTCATCGACGCCGTCGTAGCTGCCGGCCTCTCCCCCCACCTCCTCTGATGCAGTCGTTTGGAAATAAATGTGGGTTTTGACTCGCCCTTTATAATCCGGTTCATCGAACCATTAACCGATTATGTGTTTACCGCTAGATTTGCTGATTGCAAATTTGATGAGACAATATTCCCGTCGATAGGGGGAGAAAAGAATATTCCTAAAAAATGTCTCACCTTTATAGAACGTCAGGAATTATCATGGCACACCTCCACTCCGTCTCATCTTGACCCCCATACTAATCAATGTGAAAATGAGGTATGGAGAATGTTACACCTTTAGGAGATTGCAAACCAAATGCTTGATGCATTTAATGATGCAGCTAAAACAACTAAATCATATATACCAGCCACAAATATGCCAACTCGAAATAATATCCCAGCAGGACAAAATTCAAATACAGCGGCAAATGAATCTACTATACGCCTAAAGCATGGTAGACATATAGGTTCTAAAGACTTAGCTCCTCAAAAACGAAAGCTAAAAGATGTATCATGCCCTAATAACACTTCAGAAGAGGTTATACATAACACTCAAGAAGAGGTTATGAACAAAAGATCCACTTTCTCCAAAATCTCAGAGGAGGTTATTGTTCCTGAAGTGATTATAGAAACCCCTGAAGAGGAAAAGGTACCTAATAATAATGAGATCTCTGTGTTTTATACATATTCAAGAGAAATGTGAGATCATAAATAGATGATCATCGATGAGAAATTCTCATTCGCAGTAACTACTGAAATCTCTAAGGGCAAAGATGATACTGAACCACATAGCATCAAATAATGTCAACAAAGAGATGATTGGCCAAAGTGAAAATATGTTATTTAAGCAGAACTAGATTCTCTTAAAAAACGTGGTGTATTCGGACCTATAATACAAACACCAAAGAATGTTAACTCTGTAGGTTATAGATGGGTGTTCATAAGAAAATGAAACAAAAAGAATGAAAACGTTAGATACAAGGCACGACTAGTGGCATAAGATTTTTTGCAGAAAACCGTGATTGATTACGAAGAGACATATTCTCTCGTTATGGATGTAATAACGTTTCACTATCTATTACGTCTTGTAGTTTCTAAAAACTCGATATGAGACTTATGGACGTTGTAACTGCATACTTATACGAAAATTTAGATACTGACATTTATATGAAAATCCCTGAAGGATATAAAATGCCTGAAGCAAAGTCAAAGGGTATGTGTGGGGAAAATTTCCGAGCCGCCTTGATCGAGAATCCCACCCCACAGCCTTGATTGAATTTGATGGTTTGTAGAGTTAGAGAGATGGGAGAGTAGATAAAGAGAGTAGGGAGTGATGACACAATGATTGGTGACGGAGTTTAGTCTTACGACCTACGTCTTCGGGCGAGAGGTGCCACCTGATCTTCACTATAATTTGAGTAAAATGAGGGGTGAGCGTTCTCTCGATAGGCCGAGAGAAGCTTCTTACAATGTATTTGCACGGAGCAATTAGAAGAGTTCAAGAGGAAGAATGGAGGGCTCTGGCTGTGGATCTGGAACCCCTTTTCCTCTGATCGAATGACCAACCCCTTTTTTGAATGTCTTGGGGGTCCTTTTATAGCGTAGGCACGTGCCCGATATGGCAGTGATGATGTGGCGATGATGACGTGGCATTGGTTCTGGGCCTCCTTGCTGGGCCCTTATTGGGTCGTTGTTCGGGCCAATAAGGGGGAGGGCTTGATCTACGAGGCCCGTAGAGTGGGCCCATAAGACCGGGCGGGCTTACCCACTTGGGCCGTTGCGCGGGCCCATGCCGCTCTGATCCGGTCTGGTACAATTTTTGCACTCACAGTTACCCCCTCCCAGTCGGGTCAGGACCCCCGGGGTCGGTTGGGATTCCAAGGTGCAAACGCCTTAGGATTCTGGCATGGTTGGCAAGGGCCGTCGGTGTCGCGGTTCGTATTAGCAGAGTCTCCTTCTGCCGATGCCGAGACCCTTTTGGCGCGAGCCAAAAAGTCTCGGTTTTGTAAGTGGGCGTTTCGAAAAAGCAGTGTGTTTCCCAACCGAGAGGATACCGAGACCCTTTTGGTGCGAGGCAAAAAGTCTCGGTTTTGCAACGGGGCGTTTCCGAAAAAACAGTGTGTTTTCCGACCGAGAGAATACCGACCGAGAGTATACCGAGAGGATATCGAGAGGATACCGACCGAGAGTATACCGAGAGGGTACCGAGACCCTTTTCCCTTTTCCCAACCGAGAGGATGCCGAGACTCCTTTTCCTTCTGCCGACGCCGAGAACCTTTTGGTGCGAGCCAAAAAGTCTCGGTTTTGCGAGGAGGCGTTCTCGAAAAATTAGTGTATTTTCCGACCGAGAGTATACCGAGAGGGTACCGAGAGGATACCGACCGAGAGTATACCGAGAGGGTACCAAGACCCTTTTTCCTTTTTCCGACTGAGAGGATACCGAGACTCCTTTGCCTTCTGCCGACGTCGAGACTCTTTTCCTTCGACGCCGAGCAATGAGCGATGTGAGACTTCCGTTTCGATCCCACACGGTCTCCACCAGTAGCTAGAGTAGCGATTGTGCGGCATTTGCATTCGATCCCGACCGACGATGCAGCTTTCGTTTTGATCCGAAGCGGCGTGGGTAATCAAGTGGTCAAATACATAAAGTGGGATTGCATCAGCTTCATGTACAAGCAACCTCCTCCTTTTTTTTTTTTTTTTTTGTACATCTGTGACGGAGGCACCGCAAGTGGGGGTCGCGGGTCATGTGTGCTCATGTGGGAGATAGAGCTGCAGTCATTCACTATCATTCCCCCTTTTTCTTTTTTTTTTGGCTTTTCTTCTTTCTTTCTTTGACTCCGTTCTTCATTGTATCTTTTGGCTTGTACCTTTTGGTCGGATGCAGCATTGGCAGACTTCTTGTAGTGTGCTTCATTCAGAGCTTTGTCATCTTTCTTATATCGAGAGTCACGAGATTCGTGGGGCTCGCGTAGTCTTCTGGCCCGCTAATTATCTTCCACCTCTATCTCCCGTTGTACGCGCTTGAACATTGTCTCCAAGGTACTGGGAGGATGTCGGATGAAGTCGGAGTAGACGTGGAGCTCTGGCCGGACAACATTATGGAATGCCAGCATGATGGCCTCCTCATTATGGGACCGACCGGTGAGCTCAGAGTGCTTATTACGAAACCTCTTCGTGAAGCTCCTTAGAGACTCGTCGGAGCCCATCTTCAACCGGTAGAGTGTATCCAGCTTCTTTTCTAGCTTTAAGTTTAGCTGGTAATGGTCCAGCTGGTAATGGTCCATGAAGAGTTCAACCAACTCGTTAAATGTGGTCATCGTACCGGTAGGCAGTGTGTAGTACCAGTCGAGGGCAGGTCCCTCGAGGCTTCCTGCAAACATACGGTAAAGAACATGGTTCTCATACTCATAGGGCGTCAGGGGCCTGCTTGTAGGCTAGGATATGGAGAGCAGGATCTCCCTTGATGCAGTTGAACTTTGGCAGGCTCGGTGTTCGCCAACTCATAGGAAATGGTATTGCAAGAACCTTGGGATGCAATGGCCCCACTGAGGTGATTAGCTGCCTACGGTCTTGATGGCGGCATCCTACGTCGGCAGTGTGCCTTAGTCGGTTGAGCAGCTCGCGGGCATCTGTTGCTTTCGTGTGGGAAGGGATAGAACATCCAGTAGACCCTGTTGACTGTGGTGATCCTTCTCCGCGATAGCTTGGCACACCGTCGACGTCGAGGTGATCCCACACCGTTTGCCTTGGTGCTTGTGTGGATACCTGACGCATCTCGATACGCGGCACATGTGGTTCTTCAAGATGATGACTCATGGCTGGGCGAGTCCTTGGTTGGTCTTCATCAGTAGCTAGAGAGTTGTGGGCCACAACCCCCGCTCTTTCAGCCGCCTTCTTTAGGGAATCCCTCTCTTGTTCGAGGGTCGCATTCTTCTTGAGGAGATTTAGCAGCTGGAAGTCGGCAGCCGAGATCTCGTATGTAGCCTGAGGCTTGCTCCCTTGAATAGCGTGTTCTTTGCCAGATTGACGTCTCGGGGATGACAGGTCTCACCGATCGCTGTACCCTTCTGGATGGCTGCCTTGCGGCCCCAGCCGCTCCCGATCATTTCTTCGGTTGGTTGCAACCGAGACTTCTTGTTCTTCTTCGATCAGCATGTCATTTGTTCGTTCAGCACCCGCCTTTGATGGGTTGGTCCTGGCCTTCACCATCGAGCGTGTTGATGTCGGTGTGATGAAGGCATTGAGGTTGATTTGGAGGAGGGACTTGTGGCTCGTCACCACAAGTTGAATAGGAGTCGGTAGAGGTATGGGTAAGACCTCTATCGATATCCCACAGACGGCGCCAAAGATTGTGGGAGAAATTTCCGAGCCGCCTTGATCGAGAATCCCACCCCACAGCCTTGATTGAATTTGATGGTTTGTAGAGTTAGAGAGATGGGAGAGTAGATAAAGAGAGTAGGGAGTGATGACACAATGATTGGTGACGGAGTTCAGTCTTACGACCTACGTCTCCGGGCGAGAGGTGCCACCTGATCTTCACTATAATTTGAGTAAAATGAGGGGTGAGCGTTCTCTCGATAGGCCGAGAGAAGCTTCTTACAATGTGTTTGCATGGAGCAATTAGAAGAGTTCAAGAGGAAGAATGGAGGGCTCTGGCTCTGGATCTGGAATCCCTTTTCCTCTGATCGAATGACCAACCCCTTTTTTGAATGTCTTGGGGGTCCTTTTATAGCGTAGGCACGTGCCCGATATGGCAGTGATGATGTGGCGATGATGACGTGGCACTGGTTTCTGGGCCTCCTTGCTGGGCCCTTATTGGGGTCGTTGTTCGGGCCCAATAAGGGGGAGGGCTTGATCTGCGAGGCCCGTAGAGTGGGCCCATAAGACCGGGCGAGCTTACCCACTTGGGCCATTGCGCGGGCCCATGCCGCTCTGATCCGGTCTGGTACAATTTTTGCACCCACAGTATGTACTCAATAAAACTAAGACGATCATTGTACAGTTTGAAACAATCCGAAAGGATGTGGTACAACCGTCTTAGCGAATATTTAGCTAAAGAAAACTATAAAAATAATATGATTTGCCCATGTGTCTTTATCAAGAAATTCGAGTAAGGGTTTGCTATTTTAGCAATTTATGTTAATGACATAAATTTAATTGAGACTCCTGAAGAGCTAGATAAAGTAGACGACTACCAAAAGAAGATTTTGAAATGAAAGACCTTGGGAAAACAAAATACTGTCTCGACCTGCAGATCAAATACAGTAATAGTGGAATATTAGTCCATCAGTCAAAGTACACTGAAAGAGTCCTGTGGGGGGGTTCTGAATCGAACCGGGCGGTTCGGGTGGCGAGCATAATCCAACAAGCCCAAATAAAGACAGACCGGGAATTACATGGAAAACCTCTTCTCAACAACGAAGGGAAAAAAACCACGGGTGGGGCGAGAATGCACTAAGACTATTCTTTCGGTTACAATCTCTCACCTTAACCCCAATTACATACCCTGAGGACCGGTCTCCCAAACTACCGACCTCTGCAATTTCACTCAGACTACCGACCGCTGCAGACAGCGTCTGTCTGCAGGTCGCTGCAAACAGTGTCTGGCTGTCGACCGACCGACCTCCACAGACAGCCTCTGGGTGCTGACCGACCGACCTCCGCAGACAGCCTCTAGGTGCAGACCGACCGACCTCCGCAGACAGCCTCTGGGTGCAGACCGACCGATCTCCGTAGCTCCGCAAATTCCGGGACGAAACATGCAGCGTCTCCTCCAGAATTCTTCCTTTTCTTGCTGAAGGGGTAGGTCCCCTTTTTATAGTGGTGGGGTGACGGTTACGACGCTCCGCGAAATTCGGGGGGGTGACGTGTCCCCGCAATGAGCTCAACCGCCGTGGTGACGTGGTGCGCGGTTGACACCTGGTCACTCTGGGTCGGAAATCGCGGGGCGTTGTCAGCACCACGTGGCCTCCGACATTTACCACTTTTTGCAGAGGGGGGGGGGGGGTGCTGCCTCTCCCTTTGATTACATGCCGACCGAAGAGCCTAGGGGGGGGGGTGCTGCCTCCCCCTTTGGTTACATGCCGACCAAGCCTCAAAAAGGGGGGGGGGGGATTGCTGCCTCCTCCTTTGGTTACATGCCGACCGAGCCTCAAAGGGGGGGGGGGGGGTTGCTGCCTCCCCCTTTGGTTACATGCCGACCCAGGAGAGAGAGGGGGGGGCGGGGGGGCTGTTGTCCCCCCTCCTTTGGTGACCGACCGACCCAGGAGAGAGAGGGGGGGGGGTGCTGCCTCCCCGTTTGGCTACATGCCGACCCAGGAGAGAGAAAGGGGGGGTGTGCTGCCTTCCCCTTTGGCTACATGCTGACCCAGGAGAGAGAAAGGGAGGGGTGTGCTGCCTCCCCCTTTGGCTACATGCCGACCCAGGAGAGAGGGGGGGGTGTGCTGCCTCCCCCTTTGGCTACATGCCGACCCAGGAGAGAGAGGGGGGGGGGGGCTGTTGTCACCCCCCTCCTTTGGTGACCGGCTGACCCAGGAGAGAGAGGGGGGGGCTGTTGTCCCCCTCTTCTGATGACATGCCGACCGGGCGGGTACACACAATACCCCCTCCTGACCGGGCGGTCTTCGGTCCCGTCCGGTCAGGATCACTTCGCCTCGATTTGCGTGCAGCCTCATTCTGCGTGTCAGCCTCGACTTACGCGCTAGCATCACTTTGCAGCCTCATTCTGCATGTCAGCCTCGACTTGCATGCTAGCATCGCCTTGCGCGCCCGCACCGATTTGCGTATGCACCTCGGTTTGCGTGCCCGCCTTAGTTCGGGGCTGTTGCAACTCAAAAATAGATGTCTGGGTTTTTTCTGATTTTTCGCCACATGGCGTCACCGAGCACCGCCACCTTGCCTCCTCGAAATCCGAACACATCCAGCTGCCACTCTCTCTATAAATAGGACCCTGAGGGCTCAGTTCTTTCTTCTGCTTCAGATCTCTCCTCTGCGGCTGAAGGTTCACTTGGGAGAAGTTTCGCTTGAATACACGCCGAGGACCTGCGTGTCGGTTCGCTTGGATACACGTCGAGGACCTACATGTCGGCTCGTTTGGATACACGTCGAGGACTTGCGGCGAAGATGTCTTTCACCTGGTTCTCAGTGATGAACAAGTTCCCTCTGATGGAGGAGGTCCAGGCAGCATACGGTATTCCATATATGATATCACTTTCCTTCGCTATCGGTCCTTTGGACCCGTCAGACGACGACCGCACTGTCATCACGCTCGGCCAGCTTCGCTGCGGCCTGCGACTTTCCCTGGCGAGCTTCTCTGGTCGTCTACTGGAGCGCATGAACGTGTCTCCTGGCCAGATAGCTGGCAACGGCTGGAGGATCCTCCGCTGTATGGAAGAATTAGAAGTGCTGGCGGGGCAGCAGCTCTGCATCGCGTACCTTTTGAAGAAGTACTTCATCAAGGATTACAAGGTAACGCCTGACAGTGTCTTCTCGTACTTCAGCCTGTAGGCGCGCGTAGGCAGTCACCCTCCCATTGGGGGTCTATCTGACTCGGTGAGGAGTTGAAATGAGTGCCCCATCGTGGTCAGAGGACCCTGGAGGGGTCGCTTCAAAGTCCCCGGTCACGTCTCCCAACTCGCCGCGACCATCGAGGACTATTACCCCTCCAGGCAGCTTCAATGCCCTGGGGCTGTTGAGGAAGAGCTTGACCAACTCATTAAGCGGGTGACGAACAATGACGACGACTGGCGACAGTTGTTTCCGAAGCTACCGGTCGTCAGGTCCTACAGCACCACTCCAAAGAAAGGCAAACAGCATGCTGCGTCCAGTAGGGAAGAAGAGCCATCTACTTACTCTTCTGAGCTCCTTGACAGGTACGTCAGTTCCGTCAGACGCTTCAACCCAAACACCGCTACATCTAAACTCTGCGTGGTCTTCAGGCGGCGCGCGAAGTCGACTAAAGCTGCAGGCGAGTGCAGCCGACCAGATGCGCGCAACGTAGCTGCGTCGACGGGGAAGTCAAGGAGGCGAGTTTTGCTGAACGAGTCTTCCAGCGACGATGATGCTGGACGCGCTCCTCCCGCTCGCTCCATGCGACGTGCTGCTGCCGACGACCTTTGCTCCCTCCCCGAAGACTGGTCAGAGGACGTGCCATCGACGGGTAAGCAGTATGTGGAGATAGTAGAATCGGAGATGTCTCCCGTTTATAGTCTCTCTCCCTCCCTCGGGCGAGGCGAGCGAGCCATGCCGTCTGGCTCGGCTGGGTCGCGTGGGCGAGCTTCGCCCCGTGGTTCTCCTGCTGCACCTACTGTTGCACCACCTGCTGCCCCTACCGTTGCACCACCTACTGCCCCTGCCGCTAGAATGCTCGGTCGCGAGGAGGCACGGGACTTCATGCCTTCGCCTTCCTCCTCTGCTTCTGGGGGCGTCGCCGGGCCACCTCCCCGTTCTCCTCTCGGGGCTACTGAAGCTACCTCTCACCGCCGCTCCCCTGGGCTCTCTGCTCGTCAGGGGGAGGAAGATGATGGTGTGGGTAGTCCTGGCTGGGAGCGTCAGCTCGATGACTTTCATGAGGTAAGTCTGAGTCGTTAACGAGTTGACTGCACGTCGACGACACGTGTGACCACACGCCGACGACATGCGTAACTACACGCCGACGACATGTTTTGACTGCACGTAGTAGTAACTTTTCCCCTTAACTCTGTGGTGCATGTTGTTTCCTCCTTTGTCAGGCAGCCTGTCGAATTGTCGAGGGGGGTGTTCATAGGATGACGCGGCTTAAGGCCTCCCTTCAGGCTGCTCGGCAGGAGTCGAGGGAGCTATGCGCTCAGCTGGCGGAAGCTCGACGGGTTCACGCCGAAGAGCTTGCTGCAGTCCAGGCTCAGCTCGAAACCGCGCTGGAGAACGCTTCTGACCCCTTCGAGCTTCAAGAAGCATTGGATTCCGCTCGGGTGGAAAATGATGGACTGTGGAAAAAGTTCAGGTCGCAGGCGGCTTCGATCAGGATACAGCGCGCAGACGCCGAGGCCGCCAAAGCCGCTCATGAGGCCGAAATCGCTGCGTTGAAGGCCTCCCTTGACCAAGCCGAAGCAGTGCATAAGGCTGCGCTTGATCGGCAGCATGCTGACTACACCGCGGAGTGCAAGTCGCTTCTTGCGGAACAGGCGGCAGCATGGCGTAAGAAGGTCGCGAAGCTGCGCAGCAAGCTCCCGTCGGGACCGTGGACAGCTGGGGGAGACGCCTGACCTCTTGATGTTTCGATGTAATAAAACAACTCTCGTTTGTATTGGAACCTCTTAATGTTTCATCTGAATGCCATGATTGCCTTCTTTCTCATCGATTTTGTATCTTAAGCACACATCGACGTTGTGTCGCTGAAATCTGGTTCTCATGTTTTGACCGTACGTCGGTGACGCGCGTAACTACACGCCGACGCGCGTAACTGCACGTCGACGACATGGGTAACTACACATCGACGACATGCAGAACTACACGTCAACGTGCGTAACTGCACGTTGGCGACATGCGTAACTACACGTCGACGTGTGTAACTACACGTCGACGCCGCGCGACCAAAATTTGGCCCTTATATTAGCAGGGGGTGATATTCCCTGCCTTGCTTACGTTGGTCAATCGGTCATTCCCCCGTGGGTTCTGTTGATCGATTTTCCCAAGTGTTCACCGGCCGGTCTCGCCCTTCACAGGGTCCTGTCGACCGGTCGGCCAAGTGGTAGAACTCGCTCGGAGTTTTATATACCACTTGGTTTAGGTTGGTCAACCGGTCGTACCCCGACGGGGTCTGTCGACCGATCTTCCCAGGTGTTCACTGGCCGATCTCGCCCTTCGCAGGGTCCTGTCGACCGGTCGGCCAAGTGGTAGAACTCGCTCGGAGTGTTATATACCACTTGGTTTAGGTTGGTCAATCGGTCGTACCCCGACGGGGTCTGTCGACCGATCTTCCCAGGTGTCTCGCCCTTCGTAGGGTCCTGTCGACCGGTCGGCCAAGTGGTAGAACTCGCTCGGAGTGTTATGTACCACTTGGTTTAGGTTGGTCAACCGGTCGTATCCCGACGGGGTCTATCGACCGATCTTCCCAGGTGTTCACCGACCGGTCTCGCCCTTCACAGGGTCCTGTCGACCGGTCGGCCAAGTGGTAGAACTCGCTCGGAGTGTTATATACCACTTGGTTTAGGTTGCCACGGTTAACCATTCATTCTCACACGTGAGCGAGAACACTAAGCAAACGCCTCTTTATTGAATAGATTCAGAACTACATAACGATTACAAGCATCTCCCATTTAGCTACCCTGATAGAACTTGCGCTGATTGGTGGCATTCCATGGCCTTGCTAGTGCATCACCGTCTTGAGTCTTCAGGCGGTAGGCTCCATTCTTTCCCATACCATCGATGATGTATGGTCCTTCCCAGGTAGCTCCCAGCTTGCCACTTCCCAGCTCCTTGGTATTGTCGAAGACTTTCCGCATGACCAAGTCCCCTTGTTTGAATACCCGCCTTCTAACTTTACGGTCATACGCCCTCTTGATGGCCTGGTGATAATTGGCTAGGTGTGCTCTCGCTCTTTCCCTCTTCTCTTCCAGCAGGTCTAGGCCATCCAGCAGGAGTTCGTCGTTCCGCTCTGGGTCGGCAGCTACGACTGATCGCTGTGTTGGGACCAAGGTTTCAATTGGCAGGACTGCTTCGGAGCCATAGGTAAGGCTGAACGGGGATTCTCCCGTCGGTCGCTTCGGCGTCGTACGGTAGGCCCATAGAACTCCGGGTAAAGCTTCTTCCCACAAACCCTTCTTCTGCTCCAGTTTCTTCTTCAATATGTCCAGAATGGCGCGGTTCGTCGACTTTGCTTGCCCGTTGCTCTGAGGGTACCGCGGTGTAGAGAAGAACAGTTTGATGTTGTTGCTGGTGCAGAACTTCCTAATTGACTCCGCATCGAATTATCGCCCGTTGTCTGCAACAAAAGCCCGCGACAGTCCGAATCGACAGATGATGCTGCTCCATAGGAACTTTCCCACTTGAACTTCCCCGATCTTCAGCAATGGGATTACCTCCACCCACTTGGTGAAGTAGTCAGTGGCGACGAGGAGGAACTTCCTCCGGTTGGGCGACGTCGGGAAGGGGCCCAAAATATCCAACCCCCACTGTTGGAAGGGCCAAGGGCTGGATATTGGGTGCAACTCTTCTACTGGTTGATGTATGGAGGGAGCATGCTTTTGACATTGCAAGCACATTTTCACATATCCCCCCGCATCTGCTTCCATGGTGGGCTAGTAGTAGCCCTGCAGCTTTATCTTCCGCGCCAGTGCTCTTCCTTCGGAATGGTTGCCGCACCCCCCTTCATGTACCTCCTTCATGATTTCTGCCGCTTGTTCCTTTGTGAGGCACTTGAGGTACGGTCCGCCAAACGAACGCTTGTACAGCTCGTCGTCGATGAGGGTGTATCTTGGAGCGTGCGCCTTAGTTCTTCGGGCCTCATCGACGTCCTCCGGTAGTATCCCATCAAGTAGGTACTTCTTCATGTTGCCTATCCAATCCGCTCCGACCGCTATAGTATTGGCCGCCTCAATGGCTTGTGTCCTCCTCGTTAGGCAACTATCTTCTGCGGGGCCGACTGTTCGAGGGTCAGCTTGCACCTCGATGAAGACCCGCTTCTCTCTGTCTTCTCCGAGTACCGATGCTAGATTAGCAAGGGCATCCACCTGCTTGTTTTCCGCTCTGGGGAACTGGTGGAAGCTTATGTCTTTGAACTTGGCGATCAACTCCCAGGCTAGCTTCAGGTAAGCTTGCATCCTTGCGTCACGGGCTTCGTACCTACCGGTAATCTGATTGATTACCAGTTGGGAGTCGCCGTAGACCTGTAGGCTGGTCACCCCCAGTGCTGTCGCCATCTCCAGTCCTGTCAACATCGCCTCGTACTCCGCTTCGTTATTCGTCGTCGAGAAAAGTAGCCGCACTGATTTTTCGAGCTTCGTGTGGTCGGGGGTTACTAGGACTACCCCCACACCACTCCCGACTGCGCACGATGAGCCATCCACGAACAATCTCCAGCCTTTTTCTTCGTCTTCCTGTCCTGCTACCGCACCGACTCCCACGGGTCGACCGGCAGCTACCGACAGGTCTTCTAAAGTCTCTGGCATCGGTGCAGTGTCTTCCGTCGGGAAATCGCTGAGGAAGTCCGCAAGTGCTTGGCCCTTGACTGCTTTCCGAGGCACGTACCGAGGACCAAACTCTTGCAGCTCTGCATCCCACTTGCTCAGTCGACCTGCCCGAGTAGAGTTATCCAGTACTTCCTTCAGGGGGTGCTCGGTGATGACCTCGATGGGGTGAGCGACGAAGTACGGGCGAAGCCTCCTTGACACGTACACTAATGCCAGGGCTACTTGTTCGATCCGCACATACCGAGTTTCAGCTGACATCATGATGCGACTGACATAGTAGACATGCCTCTCCGCTCCTTCACATTCGTATATCAGTACATCGCTGATTGCTGCCTCTGATACCAAAAGATACACCCCCAGCGTTGCACCTGGCTGGGGGGCTGTCAAGATAGGGGGTCGTCCAAGATACGTCGTCAGCTCCTGAAATGCTTCTTCACAGTGTTGGTCCCAGTCGAAAGGTGCAAGCTTACTCAGCCTCTCGAACAGGGGCTGACACCGGTCTGAGGACTTGGAAATGAAGCGATTGAGGGCGTTGATCCGTCCGGTCAGCTTCTGGACTTCCTTTCATGACTTTGGCGACGTCATCTCCTCCAAAGCACGGATCTGCTCCGGGTTGGCTTCGATCCCCCGTCGGGTGACCAAGTATCCCAAGAATTTTCCCGACGTCACGCCGAAGGCGCACTTGGCCGGGTTCAACTTCATGTTGTACCTTCGCAAGGTTGCGAAGGTTTCCTCCAGGTCTTGCATATGCGTATCCTCGGCCCAACTCTTCACAAGTAAGTCGTCGACGTAGACCTCTACGTTCCTTCCGATTTGGTCGACGAACATCTTGTTCACTAGCCTTTGGTACGTCGCCCCTGCGTTCTTCAATCCGAACGGCATCATCTTGTAGCAGTAGAGCCCTCGACCCGTGACGAAGGTCATGTGCTCCTGGTCCTCCGGATTCATGGGGATCTGGTGATAGCCCGAGTACCCGTCCATGAACGAGAGCCTCTTGTGTCCCGCCATGGAATCCACCAGGGTATCGATACGCGGTAGCGGGTAGCTATCCTTTGGGCATGCCTGGTTGAGATTTGTGAAGTCGATGCAGACCCGAATGGCTCCGGACTTCTTGGGGACGGCGACCACGTTAGCGATCCACTTTGCGTACCGAGCCTCTCTGATGATGCTTGCTCGTAGCAGCTTCTCTACCTCCATGTTGACAGCTGCTGCTTTTTCCGGTGCTAGCGACTGGGGCTTCTGGCGTACAGGTGCAGCTCCTTCTCGAATGTTGAGGTGATGACAGGCTACCTCGGGGTGGATGCCTGGCATATCTTCAACTGACCATGCGAACACGTCCAGGTTTGCCTTGAGAAATGCCGTCATAGCTTCGGCATGATGCTTCGGCAGCCGCGACCCGAGAAAGGTTATCCTCGGATGACCCGCTTCTCCTAAGTCCACGGGCAGAATTGGCTCGACGGCAGGTGTAACATCCGCCCCAAACACACAAGATATTGTCCGCTTTGCCCGTGCCCGCACGTGACTTTCCTAGGGAGGTCACCCATCCTGGTACTACTCTCGCCCGAGCACGCTTAACTACGGAGTTCTTACGAATTCCATAGCGGCACACGATTTTAAAACGCGTCTTCTATGTTTGGGAGGGGAAATTATATAAGTAGCTCAGGATCTCCTTCTCTCCAGGCGATGTGGGGCTAACTCATGACCTTGTACACCTCATCTCACCTCACCTCATCTCATCCATCTTGGCATTCCCACCTCAGGAGTCTTGGCTTTTGGCTATTGGCCTATTGGATCTTGGTCGTCACAATCCACCCCCCTTAGGGCTACACGTCCTCGTGTAGGGTTAGACCCCCCATCCCGAGGAGAACCAGCTCTGATACCATTTTGTAACATCCGCCCCAAACACACAAGATATTGTCCGCTTTGCCCGTGCCCGCACGTGACTTTCCCAGGGAGGTCACCCATCCTGGTACTACTCTCGCCCGAGCACGCTTAACTACGGAGTTCTTACGAATTCCATAGCGGCACACGGTTTTAAAACGCGTCTTCTATGTTTGGGAGGGGAAATTATATAAGTAGCTCAGGATCTCCTTCTCTCCAAGCGATGTGGGGCTACTCATGACCTTGTACACCTCACCTCACCTCACCTCATCTCATCCATCTTGGCATTCCCGCCTCAGGAGTCTTGGCTCTTGGCTATTGGCCTATTGGATCTTGGTCGTCACAGCAGGCGACTCCTCCCACTCCGTGTTCGGGCTCTTCGAGTCGTCCGGTTCTTTAGATTCAACCGGTCGGTCAGTCTTCTAAGGGTGCGTCATCCTGCTCAGCTCTTTACCTTCAGCTGGTAGGTCAGTCTCCATCGGGTCGCTCGGACCAGTTAGCTCTTTAAGTTCAGCTAATTGACGGGCCTTCTTCAAGCTCCTCGATGCATTTAGTTCTTTACGTTCAACTGAATGGTCGGTCTTCTGTAGGTCCCCCCGACACTGTCAGCTCTTCACGTTCAGCTGATATGTCGGTCTTCAGCAAGTACCCCGACACTGTCAGCTCTTTACGTTCAGCTGACAGGTCGGTCTTCAGCAGGTCCCCTGACACTGTCAATTCTTTAAGTTCAATTGACAGGTCGGTCTTCTCAGATGCTTGGCCTCCTCGCACTCCTGCGCTTGATAGGGCATGGTGCTGGAGCGTTGGTGCCTCTTGACTCTGCTTCGCAGTCCAGAGGTTGAGGATGCCCAACTCAGTGCCGCCTTCACCTGGTTCTCCTCCCTCGATTTGGCATGTCGTCTTCAGATGGATGGCACTGAGCTCGCACTTGGCTGCCGAGGACTGGTCACCTCGAATGCTCATCACGCCCTTGTCGGTCCAAAACTTCACTACCTGGTGGGCTGACGAGGGGACCGCGTCCAAGTGGTGGAGCCACGGCCTTCCGAGGATGATGTTGTACGTCGAGTGAGCTTCGATCACAATGAATCGGGTAAGATTAGTGAGATGCCCTGTTGTGATCGGGAGGGTGATCTCACCAACCACCCTTGCAGCCTCCCCCGTGAAGCCCGTTATCGTCGACGATGACTCGGTCATCTGTCCGCGATCTAGCTGTATGGCGTCGAAGGCGCTGAGGAAGAGCACATCTATCGAACTTCCGGCGTCGACCAGAATTCTCTTCACTAGGCAATTGGATATCTGGAGCCGTATGACCAGGGGATGGTTGTGAGGCCTCTCTATTCCGACCAGATCAACCGCCGAAAACTGTACTGCAGCTTCCACTCTTGGCTCGGGACGGATGACAGGGTCGAGTACCACATGGTGGACTTGCCTTGCTTGTTCAATACGTCGCACCTGTCGGTCGACGGCACTTGATGATGGTACCGGGCCATGGTACCCGTAGACTGCATCTACCTCTCGGAGCTGGCGCCTTTCTGGTGGAGGACCCGGTAAGCGCTGTGCCGTCGCTCCTCGCTGGACTTCCCCTACAGCCTTAGTCTCCTTACGTTGAGGGAGGTCAATGAAGCAGCCAATATGGCCGGCCTCAATGAGATCCTCGATGTGATGTTTAAGCGCCCGACACTGCAGGGTAGTGTGGCCTTGGCCCTGGTGGTACTCGCAGTACCTTGACGCATCTCTGGCTCCCCTCTCTCCGGGTTCAAGCGGTTGCGCCCACTTGAAGTATGGTTTGCCCTTGATAGCTTCCAGAATCTGGTCTATGGGGGCGTTCAGTACTGTGAACTCTCTGTTCCACTGCGGCCTCGCTGGCCTGTCTTGCCTTTGCCGCTTCGCCTCGTGCCGTGTCGCATCCCCCTGCTGCTTGTTGACGTTCTTAATGGCAGCTGGCTTGGCGTAGCCCTGGTGCGTGGCCCTGGTTTCCACCGCCTTCCTCTTGCGGTCCGCATCTTCGATCTTGATGTACTTCTCAACGCGCCGCGACAGCTCATCGATTGTCTCCGGGGTTCGCTTGATGAGCGACGTGTTGACGAGCTGGGCAGGCTGAATGGCGTTCTTGAAGGCCGCGATCACCATGCGATCCTGCCCGTCTGCGTCCGCCAAGCTCAGGTACTCGGACCTGAACCTATGGTAGAATTGTCGGAGCGTCTCCTTCTGGGTCATACTCATCCCGAAGAGTGACTCCAGAGTCTTCAGCTCCCGGCGATTGCATCGGTACTGGTCGATGAACCACGTGCTCAGCTCCGAGAAGGAGGAGATGGACGAGGGCCTGAGCTTGTGGAACCATTCGAAGGGCGTTCCCGACAAGCTGTTGGCGAAGGTCCGGCAGAGGATATGATCATCCTCATGTGGGACCAGAGCATCCCGGAAAGCCAGTACATGCTCCACCGGGTCTTTCGATCCGTCAAACTTGGGAAGGCGTGGAGGATTCCATCCTCGAGGGAATGGCTCCCGGAGTAGCTTCTCAACAAGCGGCGATCGTGCGGCTCCTCGGATGGCGACTTCCTCCAACCGGTCGGGAGCTCGGACCCCTGGTCGGTCTCGCTGGATCTCCTCTCGCTCCCCGAGTCGCTCCGACGCATATACCCGAATGCGTTAATGTACGCTCCTCCGATCAGCAGTGTGAGCCAGCTGCCGACTAGCCGGCGTCATCCGAGTATGATGGCTATCACTCGGTTGATGATGGTGTTCTCCGTCTCGCTTCGGGCGATGCGCTTGTGCCGAGTCTGTCTTGGAGTGATGCTTGGAGGCAGGCGGCTGTCGCGGGTGCGCCCCGAGCCGGGACCAGACATCCGAGCGTGCCGACGCCGCTCGAGCGTGCTTGTTTCTTTCTGCAGGCTCCGGGCTACTCGAGTCTCGCCCGTCGGGATTGGACCTCCACCGAGCGATTAACCCTGACCTCCACCTGAGGCACTAGTTGCGGCTGTATTTGCACTAGTGGGGCAGCTTGAGTGGGGAGGCTCTGTCCCGCTTGGGCCAACATGCCCTGATTGAGTAGACCACCCGTCGGCGCGGCCCGCACGAAGTCACGCAACTCCTCGTAGTTGCGTTGCATCGTTTGGAGTTGGGTGGTGAGAGCTTGCTGGGTTATCATCATTGTGGCCAGAAAAGCTTCCGACAGACCCCCTGTTAGTGAAGCCAGGGTTGCTACCGGAGCTTGACTGGAGTCCCCGACCCCCAGTATGGGATTCACCAGCGGGACTGCGCGCTCCGCGTCCGCTGATGGTTGAGCAAGACGCCCGACGTCATTAGCATCTCCGAGTGGTGCGGCTTCGGACAGGAGCTGCGACGTCGAGCGGGTACGATACGGTCCACCGGCCATCGTTCTTTCAATCGTGTGGTCGTGGACTGCTGGTTGCAGGTAGCCTCAGACTGGTCGACACCCACGGGTCAACAGTCGAAAGCTGTAGTAGGAAGTCTCGAAGACTATCCCACAGACGGCGCCAAGATTGTGGGGGGTTCTGAATCGAACCGGGCGGTTCGGGTGGCGAGCACAATCCAACAAGCCCAAATAAAGACAGACCGGGAATTACGTGGAAAACCCCTTCTCAACGACGAAGGGGAAAAAACCACGGGTGGGGCGAGAATGCACTAAGACTATTCTTTCGGTTACAATCTCTCACCTTAACCCCAATTACATACCCTGAGGACCGGTCTCCCAAACTACCGACCTCTGCAATTTCACTCAGACTACCGACCGCTGCAGACAGCGTCTGTCTGCAGGTCACTGCAAACAGTGTCTGGCTACCGACCGACCGACCTCCGTAGACAGCCTCTGGGTGCTGACCGACCGACCTTCACAGACAGCCTCTGGGTGCAGACCGACCGACCTCTGCAGACAGCCTCTGGGTGCAGACCGACCGATCTCCGCAGCTCCGCAAATTCCGGGACGAAACGTGCAGCGTCTCCTCCAGAATTCTTCATCTTCTTGCTGAAGGGGTAGGTCCCCTTTTATAGTGGTGGGGTGACGGTTACGACGCTCCGTAAAATTCGAGGGGGTGACGTGTCCCCGCAATGAGCTCAACCGTCGCGGTGACGTGGCGCGCGGTTGACACCTGGTCACTCTGGGTCGGAAATCGCGGGGCGTTGTCAGCACTGCGTGGCCTCCGACATTTTCCGCTTTTTGCAGAGGGGGGGGGGGGGGGGGTGCTGCCTCTCCCTTTGATTACATGCCGACCGAAGAGCCTAGGGGGGGGGGGTGCTGCCTCCCCCTTTGGTTACATGCCGACCAAGCCTCAAAAAGGGGGGGGGGGGGGGGGGGGGGGGGGCTGCTGCCTCCTCCTTTGGTTACATGCCGACCGAGCCTCAAAGGGGGGGGGCTGCTGCCTCCCCCTTTGGTTACATGCCGACCCAGGAGAGAGAGGGGGGGGGGGGGGGGGGGGGCTGTTGTCCCCCCTCCTTTGGTGACCGACCGACCCAGGAGAGAGAGAGGGGGGGGGGGGGTGTACTGCCTCCCCCTTTGGCTACATGCCGACCCAGGAGAGAGAAAGGGGGGGGGGGGGGGTGTGTGCTGCCTCCCCCTTTGGCTACATGCCGACCCAGGAGACAGGGGGGGGGGGGGGGGGTGTGCTGCCTCCCCTTTGGCTACATGCCGACCCAGGAGAGAGAGGGGGGGGGCTGTTGTCACCCCCCTCCTTTGGTGACCGGCCGACCCAGGAGAGAGAGGGGGGGGGGGGGGGGGGGGCTGTTGTCCCCCTCTTCTGATGACATGCCGACCGGGCGGGTACACACAAGTCCTAAAGCACTTTAATATGGATAAATCACATCCACTTAATACACTCATGGTTGTTCGATCCCTTGATGTAAAAAAGGACCCATACCGTCCTAAGGAGAAAAATAAGAAAATTCTAGATCCAGAAATACCATATCTAAGTGCTATTGGTGCACTGTTATATCTAGCACAATGCATAAGATCAGACATTACCTTTTCAGTCAATCTTTTAACAAGATATAGCTCTGCATCAACTCGAAGACATTGGAATGATATCAAACATATTATGAGATATCTTAAAGGTACAAGTGATATGAGTTTATTTTTTACTATATCAAACAAATCGCACCTAGTAGGTTATGCAGATGCAGGCTATCTCTCTGATCCTCATAAAGGATGTTCACAGACAGGTTATGTCTTTATAAGTAGTAATGTAGCCATCTCATGGCGTTTCACTAAGCAGACACTGGTAGCCACTTCCTCAAATCATTCAGAAATATTAGCACTTCATGAAGCAAGCTGAGAAAGTGTATTGTTGAGATCGTTGATCAGTCACATTCGAGACATCTGTTAGCTCCCCCTACTACAAATGAACCCACGACGATATATGAAGATAATGTCGCTTGCATCGCACAACTTTAGGAAGGGATCATCAAAGGAGATCGAACCAAGCACAGTTCACCAAAATTCTTCTTCACGCATAAACTCCAAGAGCAAAAGAAGATCGAAGTAAAGCAAATAAGATCCAGTGACAACCTTATAGATTTGTTCACCAAAGCATTACCAAAGTCAACATTCCAAAAATTGGTGCACGAGATTGGACTTCAGAGACTTTATCAAAATTGATTAAAATAATGCAATTGAGGGGGGAGTTTCTCTTTATAAACGATGCAATCAGGGGGAGGATAGTTCTAGGTTCGACATCCTGAAGTATGTCAACATCTTAAAGTATGTTAGCATCCCAAAGTATGCTAAAGCGCGATGTACTCTTTTTTCTTTGGTTATGTTTTGTCCTAGAGGATTTTCCTACAAAAAGGTTTTAATGAGGCAACATGATGCACGTTCACCATTATTTTTGAAGAACATTATAATTGGTGGACATTCAAGGAGGAGTGTTATAAGATCTTTCAATCGGATGGCTGACCATCGTTGGATCTCCCCCATGGATTAGGGTTTCCTATAGATTATTTGGGCCCTAAGTCAATCCACCCTATAAGTATGATACGACGCCTTATGGTGGGGGTACGTTCTCAACATCTCTCCCTCTCGTCTCTCATCATAGAGGGTAGGGGTGGCAATGAGTCGTGTCGGGTTCGTGTCGTGTCTGGTGTCGTGTCGTGTTAACACGCGATCTAGTGTGACCCGACCCGTTTAACTAATCGTGTCTAGATCCTAAACCCATACCCGACCCCGCTAATAAACGGGTAGACATGATAAGACCCATTTACCACCTGGATCTATTCAGTTGACCCGATCCGACCCAATCCGACTCGACTCGACCTGACCCGAAAGAGCCACTGGTATTATATATTATAGTATCAGATTTATTGCGGGTAGACCCGACCCGACACGGCCCGTTGAATACTAAACGGGTCTTCCTGGGTCTACCGTGTCCAGACCTAAACCCAGAGCCGACCCGTTTGTTAAACGGGTCTATCGTGTTGACCTGTTTACGACCCGAACCCGTTTAGCCCTGACCCAGACCCGCTAACTTCGTGTCGGGTCTGCCGTGTCGGGTCCAAAATTGCCAGCCCTAATAGAGGGGTTTGTTGTAAAACAATTGAGAGATGCTTGGTAATATCGTCAGTTTTTATGCTTGGCTTAATTTCATGCAATCCAATTGGCGCAATGCCATGTGTCTCTCTCTCTCTCTCTCCATCCTTCCACCATCAATACAAAAGAGATCTTTTTTGCTACCGTTTGATTTGCTGCACTTGCCTACCAGTCCAATCGACACCTGCCACGTGCCACTCTCTCTCTCTTTCTCTCTTTTTTCTTTTCCTCCCACCATCAATGCAAAGAGATTATTTTTGCTACCGTGGTGCCCTATGTTCTCTCTTAAAAAGACATAATGGGTGGCACAATTGTGATGCGCCGTGTCATCCATTAAAAAGGATAGTGGGTTTGTAAAGTGTACAATGTACTCCAAAGCATGTGTAGCCCCAATTGTGGCCATTTTAATAGGCGATGTGGCGCACCACGATTGGACCATAGGCAAGTGCAGCAAAACAAACGTTTGCAAAAATGAACTCTAAATGCCAACCTGATATCAAGTGCAGCAAATCGACCGGGTAGCAATGCTATTCAACCAACCTTTGGCCTTGGGGTTGGCTATGAGGTTGGTTGAGTAGCATTATTAAGTGGGATCGTGTGTTTGCTGACTCGGTGAATAGCTCACTCACAACCAAATGATTCATGTGGAACCCACCCGTGAATAGCACCACCCCTCTGATTCAAGCACTAAATTCGTCTTTTCGAGCCAATCAGTTTTAGAGGTGTCTACATCGGAGGGACAATAGGATTCACAGGTAGATCCTACATGAATCGGTTGGCTGTGATAATAACAAAGTTATTCGTCTATCGGTCAGCGTTGAGTGCAATTCACCGGTCGTGGTTGGGTGCAATGGATGACTGCGATCATCTCTCTCTCTCTCTCTCTCTCTCTCTCTCTCTCTCTCTCTCTCTCTCTCTCTCTCTCTCTCTCTCTCTTCACCACCACAAACAGGGGCCTGTTAGGTAGCCCACGAGGTGTTGGTCGAATGTGGTGTCTGCTCTTCCAGTTCCAATCCTGTAGCATTAACTCCATCATCCAAAGTTATGGGATCTTAAGAACATGCCCAATTGCAAGTTCCTCGAGCAATTTGTGGTCCATGAAACCAACATTAGTCCGAAGGGGTTGGGGTTTGTTGAAAGGCCAATGCAAGGGCTAAGGAAATTATTTTGTAATGTTTGTCTATAGCCTTTTTTTTTTTTTGAGTGATATGCTTGCTTATAGCATTGGTGCTACTAATTTTGGCCTTTTAGTCTGATTTGCTATTAACCGGATTGCTAACAGTCTTTTTAATAGTTTTGCATTGACTGTAATAAAATGATATCGTTCCATGTAACATATCTAAAGTTATTAATTGAAGTTGTCGGATTTGGTCCATTTGGAGCTGATTTCATATCATTTGAAAATTTGGTTTTGTACAATTTGTAGTTGTTTAGTAATGCCTGTGCAAGGGTGGGGGACGCAACCATTTCATGAAAATTAATGAAAATAATCATAACCTTCCTTTGGCTCACTGGTACCGGAATTATTGTTTTTTTGAATTATGCTTAGTCTACATATAGCCCCCTTCGACAATTTTTATTCTAAAATGGACGTTGCACCATTTTCAGTGGGGGCGATCATCGCAAAATATGAAGGCCCCACTGAAAATGAACACAGTGGACGAATGTGGGCGTCGCTGATATATTCCCCTATGTGCTTTGTCGCTGAAGGCGGCGGGGGAGTAATGTCGCCAAAGGCAACTATTCGACTGCACCTGATCACATCGGCCCTTTTCTTGCGGGTTGATTATGATTCACTGGTCAGGGCTGGGTGTATTTGACAACTGTGATCAGGTGCCATGTCAAGATTACAAGAATAAATATTGCAAATAGATTAAGAGAGAGAGAGAGAGAGAGAGAGAGAGAGAGAGAGAGAGAGAGAGAGAGATCCTAATTGGATATAGATGGTGTCCTTATAATGTGTACTTCAGGTGCTTTCGTCGTTGTTTGTGCCTCGAGATAGTGCTATGTCTTAATCCTTGAATTTCGCTCTCCGTGCAGGGGAGAGTGTTGCAACCGAAGGCAGCCGTCCGTGAGTCAACAGGCACTGGCATGCCGTCACCGAATGTGGACAACCCCACTGCATTTGGACATTTCTTCTGAATGTGAGCGTCATCGACAAATTAGGATGTTTTGTCAAGTATGGGCTCTCTAGCTGAATTTGAGTGCCCCAACTGATTGTGGGTGCTGCTGAACCAATTTTGTCACCCCGTTTGAGTGCCGATAGACACAAGCATTATCACCGCTCACAAAATATTGTCACATTCCTCAAAATATTATCATCGCTTATGAAATATTGTTATCACCGTCAAAATATTATTCTCCCTTGAAATATTATCACTGTTCTCGAAATATTTTGTGGCCACCCCTCGAAATCTTTTGCGTGCCGACAAGCACGGGCATTAGTAGTTTATATATATGGAAAAAACAAAGTTTTTTTTTTTCAATTTTCTCTTCAAAATTTAAAACCATGAAAACTGAACCAGGCCACCTTGACTTAACATACCAACTTGGGCTAACCCAAGCTTAGCGGTTGATAATTTATTCTCGGGTCAGGCTCAGGTTGGGCAGCTTGGGTTGGGCTGGGAGATTGAAGGTTTTCACTTGGATTGAGAATGGGTGGTTGTTGTTGACCTCCAACCCAATCCAAACTGTCTGAGTTGCAGCCCTAGCATGAGCATGGAGAGAGGCTTTGATATTAATTTTTGCAAAAATTAACATAGAAAATCAAATACTCCCTTAGACAATAAAAAGGAACCCTAGGCCAGCCCCAGTTCTAAAAGAGCAAAACCTGCAGTGATAAGTGACATGATTTTGCTCTTCCCATTGAGACCACCAATGGCATGAGAGCTCCTCATACCATAGGGCCGGAAACTGCAGATAAACCGGACGCAATACCTGGTGCCAAGCTCGGCTGATCTTCAGATCCTTCCGATGAATCTTCGATGCCTTCCATCTCTTAACTGTTATTTCCGATCAGTGGTTCAAGTAATGTGTTGCCATTTACAACTTTTGTGGTTCCAACAATGAAGTCGTAACCCGTTCCTTCCTGCAGCTCATAATAAGATCGCACACTTCAGGGATATGTCTAACATGATCGGGAGTTCGAATCTAATGCCATTAAAAAGGAAAAAAATTGCCGCAGAATCTCACAATATACATACAAAACATTAAAAAAAAGTCGCAAAATCTTCCTAATTTTTGTTCTTTTGTTGGTTTTCTTGTTTTACACATGGCATCCGTCGCATCGAATGGTAATATGGATAAGCAAGGTGAGCCAAGGATGATGCCATTATGGATTCAGTTGGAGGGGGATGGGCTAGTGATTATGGTTTTTCAGTCTTTTTTGTTAGGGATTTCAGTTATTTGGACTCTTAATCACTGATGTTACCACAATGTAATGCGCGCGCGCGCGCACACACACACACACACACACACACACACACACACACACACACACACACACACACACACACACACACACACACACACATATATATATATATATATATATATATATATATATATATATATATATATGTGTGTGTGTGTGTGTGTGTGTGTGTGTGTGTGACCATTTAACTTGAGTTAGACCTTGGTCAGCTTGGGTTCACCCCTTCCAATAATGATTTAAGAATTTTTTTTTAGAAAAATCACATGCAAAGTATCATTTTTAGCATCCCAAAAAAATATATAATTACGGTTTGCAGATTACCATTGAATGAGTTTCAACTTGATCGGATTGTTTTAAGTTATTTTTTTGTGGATTTTTTTTAATAACCCTAACTAGCTATAGCGAATTGACCATACATTCACAAAACATAGGTTGAAAGGTACCACATGGCACAATTTTAGCGAGGAGGGCTAGCTTGTACGGTGGAGGGGATGACTATATATATATATATATATATATATATATATATATATATATATATATATATATATATATATATATATATATATATATATATATATGGGAATAAGGAACACGGTCCTCCCGATTAGCCAACACGTTAGTCCTCCCTTCAATTTGGGTGCCACATGACACTTTTTAACCGGGGTTAGGGGTTGGTCAAGGTGGATACATCCCTCCAAACAATGATCATGAAAAAAAATTTGGAAAAAAAAATGTCAAATGACATTTTTAAATTAACCATAGCAAGGACTATTTGCCCTCTACAATTGACCGCTAAATTTGTCGACTGTTGATCGAGTTGTTTTAAGTTTTTTTTTTTAAGAATTTATTTTAAAATCTTGATCTAAGTAGAGTGGATTGACTATCCATAAAAAAAATATGGTTAAAAAATGTCATGTGGCACCCAAATTGATAGGACTAGCGTGTTGGCTAGTCGGGAGGACCGTGTTCCCTATTCCCTATATATATATATATATATATATATATATATATATATATATATATATATATATATATATATATATATATATAGAGAGAGAGAGAGAGAGAGAGAGAGAGAGAGAGAGAGAGAACCGATCTCATGCGATATGCTGGTTGATGCGATACTCAGCCTCGGCCGTCCGATCGGCGTGAATCGAACGGCACAAATCCTTTCCGCCCCGGCTCAAAGGTGTAGCCGTTCGATCGGATGAGATCCGGGGGAAACATTCGAATAGGACAAAAAATCCGGTCACAGTAATCATGATTTTTTGTCCTATTCGAATGTTTCCCACGGATCTCATCCGTTCGATCGAATGATCGAACGACTACATCTTTGAGCCGGGGCGGAAAGGATTTGTGCCGTCCGATTCACACCGATCGGACGGCCGGGGCTGAGTATTGCATTATCGGATTCAACCAGCATATCGCATGAGATCGGTTCTCTCTCTCTCTCTCATATATATATATATATATATATATATATATATATATATATATATATATATATATATATATATATATATATATATATATATATATATATATATATATATATATATATATATATATATATATATATATATACGGGGTATGAGTTGACAACCTATTTATCCCACCTCCTAGGTATCTGATTCAAATCATCCAGCCGTCTGTTTTATTTAAAAAAAAAAACACAAAAAGGGGCAGCTGTAACCCATGATCAATCTCTCTCGTTCGCTGAAACCTCGACCATCGGCAACGCCCTCTCTCTCTCTCTCTCTCGTTCGCTGAAACCCCGACCACCGGCAACGCCCTCCGGCTCCCCATTTTCAGCCCCCTTCTCCGTCAGGCGACTCCGACTGGTGAATCGCACTCGCCCCCTCCGGCAGGTGTAGACACATAAATTGAGTCTAACCCGAACCCGACTCGCATGCACTAATTCGGAGGTAAACCCGACACGCACTCGGACCCGACCCACGCCGAACAAGAGGCCGGGTGGGCCCATCCTCAAGTGGGGCCCACCCGGCCCCCTACTAGAGATCCGAACCCCTCATGGGGTGGCCGGCCATGAAAGAAAAGAAAGAAAAGAAAGAAAGAAAGAAAAGAAAGGAAAGGAAAGAAAATGAAAGAAAATGAAAGAAAAGAAGAAAAAAAGGTAACAAATACCGCCATGCGCGGGGGAGGTTGCGTATGACGTCTACATAAGTGTGGATCTGCACCGATCCCTCGATCCGACGGACAAGAAACGAAGTCGGGTCGCCATCGACTTTATGTGCAAGATTCAAAATAAATCCAGAAATGATTGGGCCATAATTACCCCGCCAGAAAAGGAAAGCAAATAAAGGTTTATTCCCCTCTTTAATTGAAGAATAAATCTTGGGTAGTTATGGGAGAGATATTAAAGGGATTCAAATAAACTTCCCATATCTCTCCCCTCCCCCCTTCACCTATAAATAGAGGGGGAGGGGGAAGGCTCAAAAGGGTCGGATGGTAAGGCGAAGAAGCTCTGCAGAAGAGGAGACGCGCTCTTCATCGACCAAAGGCTTCATGAGGCACGGGCAAGCCTATCCCTTTGGGACCGGCTTAGTCCATTGAAAGCCCTCATCAAAGTGAAGACCCTTGCACAAGAAGATCAAGCCTTCGACTCCGTGCACGAAGAAGAAAGCTCGGAGAAGAAGAACCCTTCGACTCCTAAGACGCCAGAAGCAAAGGCCGGAGAAGAAGATTGGAGCGGCACTACCACGTCGTCTCCAACAAGCCTTCGACTTCGATCAAGCCCAAAAGCCCGGAGAAGAAGATTGAAGTGGCATCACCTCGTCATCTTCAACAAGCATCCGCTCCAATCACGAAGAAGAAAAGTTTGGAGAAGGATACCTGAAGCGTCGCTACGCCCGCCATCTTCAACAAAACCTTCAACCCCGATTACGTCAAATACGCCGTGAGAAGAAGCCGACGCCACACCCGTCGCCAGGTGGAAAGGGGTCAGAGATCGCAAGCTGAAGACAAAGCGAGGGAGCTCTGCAGAAGAGGAGACGCGCTCTTCATCGACCCAGAACTTCACGAGGCACGGGAAAGCCTATCCCCTCGGGACCGGCTTAGTCCATTGAAAGCCCTCATCAATGTGAAGACCCTTGCACAAGAAGATCAAGCCTTCGACTCCGTGCACGAAGAAGAAAGCTCGGAGAAGAAGAACCCTTCGACTCCGAAGACGCCAGAAGTAAAGGCCGGAGAAGAAGATCGGAGCGGCACCACCCTGTCATCTCCAACAAGCCTTCGACTCCGATCAAGCCCAAAAGCCCGAAGAAGAAGATCGAAGCGTCATCACCCGTCGCCTTCGACAAACATCCACTCCATCCACGAAGAAGAATGCTTGGAGAGGAACACCCGAAGCGTCGCTACACCCGTCGTCTTCAAAGCAAAGCCGACGCTACAACCGTCGCACGGAGATCGGTGCTACCCTCGCCGTCTTCAAAGGAACCCTTCGAATCCGATCACGCCAAAGAAGCCCGGAGAAGAAGAAAAGTCTAGCCAACACCTAGACCGTCGAGGAAGCCGGAAGCCTTGAAGAAGTAGGCACCACCGTTCGAGAAGAAGATCGAGTCGACGCCGAAGCAAAAGCCCACGCAAGAAGCCAAAGCAAAAGCTCCGGTAAAGCCCGCGCCAAAGCAACGCAAAAAGCCAAGCGACTATGCCGGTCACGAGCAAAAGCACCGCACGTTCTAGCCGATACGACGCGAAGTCCGGAAGAACGAAAGCATCGCAAGTCTCCCCCCGTCTACGTCCAAGCGCAAGCGCCAAAGCAAAGCAAAAACCAGAGCCACGCCAAAGCCAAGCTGAAGCCGAAAGCCAAAACTAACGCCGACGCCAAAAGCATGATCGACGCCGAGAACCGACGATCAAGGACGCCAAGGTCAAGCAAGGATCGAGGAAGACCGAAGACCGAGGAACGAAGCCAAAAACCCCCTAGCCGAGAAAGCGCGAAGCACGGAAGGGACAAAAGCAACGGCGGATACTCCTTAGCCTCTCAAAAACCCTCACCTTGTAAAGACCTCTGTCCTGGGCAACCCCTTCAGAGCTCTCGCACGAATACCACATGGAGACGTGGATCAAAGGGACCCTCCAGAGGATCTCTCCCACAATCTCCTGATCAATATTCGCCGCACTCGGCTCACCACCCCCGAGTCCTCGGGTCCCGGCACTTGTAATCTTCGTGTGTTTGCAATAAAGACGACCCGGATCTTTTTCTGTGCATACAGATTTATGGCACGCCTAGGGGGACCTCTTCTCCTTTCATCCGTACGGCTGAAGAAGTTGCCTCAAGTTCGCAATGGCCGGGACAAGCAACGATGCGTTTGCTCCAAGCCTTTCGCCAATCGCCGAGTCTCCATTAGTCCGACACGGTGATCCAGCAAACCCGGAGGGTGATGCTCCCCCGATGGTACGCGTTTACACTCGGCGTACTCGAACTCTGGCGGATGTCTTCATGCCAGAAATTGCTGCCGAAGATGCTCGCCAAAGTATCGACGAGACCTTAGTGCATGAAGAAACAAGCCTCGATCCTGGAATCCATGTCCAGAAGTTTGGGGAGGACCAGCCCCAACCCCGAGCCCGTTCGGGTTCTCCAGCGGATGTCGCACTCCTCTGCAGGGGGCAAACATCCGTCATCAACCAGAAGCAAGTCGGCGCAACTACATCTCCGACGATGAATGCGAGGATGCAAGCATGCAACATCGGAACGTCCTCCGTCATCATCCCCCGTCCGCTCTTCAGCTCCAAGTCATGTAAATGGGCGAACATATGGCGCAGATTACTCGGCTGATGAAGGAGAAGGATCGTCACATCAACACTCTGCTTCAAAAGCTAAGCGCAAAGGAGGCTACAACAAACGACCAACCTCTTGCTTCTCCAATAACCGCTCCGGCTCCGTCTTCAACACCCGCTCCTGCAGAGGTTGTTCCGATAATTCAAGCGGTTACTTTAGCGCTCTCTTCGAATCCCGTCCCGGTGGAAGTCGTCTCTCCAGCACCAGTCTCGGTGGTCACACAACCTCCGGCAACGACAACAATGAATGCCCAGAAAATACAAGCGTTGGTAGTCGACATGATACGCTCCCACGGCAGTGGTCTTCCTCCAATCACGGCGGCATACTCAAAGCCTTACACCGCGAGGATCCAGCAGCTGCGCTACCCCATCGGGTTTCAGCCATCAAAATTCCAGCACTTCGACAGGAAGGGAAATCCAAGACAGCACGTCACTTACTTCATCGAAACCTGCAATAATGCCGGCACGCATGGCGACGAGATGGTGAAGCAGTTCGTTCGTACCCTCAAGGGTAACGACTTCGACTGGTATGTGGATCTTCCTCCAGGATCTATCAACAGCTGGGATCAGATGGAGAGGGAGTTCCTCAATTACTTCAACAGCACCAGACGCACCGTCAGCATGACCGAGTTTACTGCCGTCAAGCAAAGGAAGGACGAGCCGGTGGTCGACTATATCGACCGATGGAGGAACCTCGCGCTGAATTCACGAGACCGCTTGTCTGAAGACTCGGCCATCGAGATGTGCACCCAAGGCATGCACTGGGGCCTGCTCTACATCCTCAAAGGTATCAAGCCTCAGTCATTCGAAGAACTCGCAACTCGGGCTCACGACATGGAACTCAGCCTAGGAAACCGCGGAGACTCGAAGAACAAGGACTTCTTGAAGGTGGAGAAGAAGGACAAACCGCCCGAACCGAAACCGAAACAAGTCAACGCCGCTGACATCACTTCAACCTCCAAGCCGCTCAAGATCGGTGGCTAGCCGGATCAGAGAAAGGGAGCCGCCATACCGCCGCCTCTGCCGCAAAGGCAAAGGATGACTTACGAGGAGCTCGAAGCAAAGGAGTACCCATTCCCGGACTCGGAAGTCTCCTCCATGTTTGATCAGTTGCTGCAGAAGAAAATGATAGAGCTTCTTCCTTCGAAGAGGCCCGAGCAGATGCATCGCGTCGACGACCCTCTCTTTTGCAAATACCACCTAGTGGTAAGTCATCCCATCGAAAGATGCTTCGTCTTCAAGGAAAGAATCATGCCGCTCGCAAAGCAAGGGAAGATCGAGATTGACTCCGGAGAGGTCGCTACGGCCAACGTGACGTCCATCACCTTCGGTTCCTTCTCGCCGATACTTGTTGCTGCACGACACAGAACACCCAAATTGTGCGTCAACCGTCAAAGGCCAACCACGAAATCAACTTCACAACTGAAGGGCTCGGAGCAATGACAACGTGCTCCTACGCTCGCTGAGGAAGAAACGCCCTTGCCTCGGGAGCATCCGTCGCTCACGCCAGCACCTCTCCCAAGCAATGCTACATCCCAACAAGCGCTCTAAAAGAGATATGAGCAAGGAGATCCAGAAGTTGGTCTGCTGGGCCAGCTTTCGGGGAAGTTCGACTATTGCGTCCTCTACTCAAAGTCTTCGTCCGTTTCATTGAAGAAATCAAGCCCACCGGTTGGGGATCTGAAGATGAGCCAGTGGAGCTTCAGAAAGAGCAAATCCCTTTCAGTCAAGCTACGTCCCAATGTGCTCTCCGGAAGAGATACGAGCAAGGAGATCCAGAAGTCGGTCTGCTGGGCCAACCTTCGGGCAAGTTCGACTATTACGCCCTCTACTCAAAGCCTCTATCCGTTTCGATCGAAGAAATCAAGCCCACCGGCTGGGGATCGGAAGACGAGCCAGTAGAGCCTCCAGAAGAACAAGTGTCTCTAACTGATAAGGAACCAGCTGCTGCTGCCAATCATCATCTTAGCATGGGAGAATCCACTGACGAAGAGGCATGGGTCATGCTACCCCGGCGACAAAGGCCACGACAAGCAATGCAAAATAAGCAAGACTGGATGGTGAGGAGATTTCCCGAGCGAAAAACTTATAAGAAAAAAAGCAAGGCTCCATGAAGAAAGGCGTTCGAAGTGCCGCCGGCAAGCCCAGACAATCTCCTCCAGTAAAGCCTTCCAGAACCAGCAACGTTGCAAGAGTTCTTCCCCGATCACTTCCTCTCAGTCGATCAGCACATCAGGGTCTCGTGTTGCATGGTTGAAGTTCGTAAAATGTCGGAAGGAAAAGGTGAGGTCGAGACTTCTGAAGAAGGCGACTCCACTGACGAGGGAGACGGCTCCGACAAAGGGGGCACTGCCTCTCACGACAAGGCAATCCTACACTTGCCGCTCGTAGAAGGTTTGCGCCTTCCGAAGAAGGCTCGCCTGGCAATGGCTGCAGCCTTGACAGACCTAGACAACTACAAGAGGAAGAGGAAGGACGACAAGAAGGGCAAGACTGTGGCCTCATGCGATGCAGCGATAACCTTCTCGGACGAAGACTTGCAACTCGGGACACGATTGCACAACCAGCCCGTCTACGTTTCGGGATACATCAAAGAGAACTCAGTGAATCGAATCCTGCTAGACTGTGGCTCCGCCGTCAATATCATGCCCATCCAGACGATGCGGCAACTCGGCATCACCAATGACCAGCTCTCGCCCAGCCAGTTGGTCATTCAAGGGTTCAACCAAGGCGGACAGTCCACTATCGGAATCATCCACCTGAAGCTTTCAATCGGCCCGCTCGACACAACGGTCCTCTTCCACATCATTGATTGCCAGACGTCGTATCGCCTCTTGTTGGGAAGACCATGGCTATATGAGAACGACGTTGTAGTGTCCACTTGGCATCAGTGCCTCAAGTATTACGAGGAAGGCATGGAGAAGTGCATCGTCGCTGATGATAAGCCGTTAAATGAAGCCGATGCACATCTGGCCGACGCCAAGTTCTATCAAGCGAAAGACCTAGTCACGGAAGTCCTTCCAGCTAAAGCCCCTCGAGCTCAGAAGGCCGAAGAAGTAAAGCAGGACAAGGCTCCTCCACCTGCAAATCTGATGCAACCTTCCGACAAGGCGAGACTTGAGGCCCAAGAAGCGTCGAAATCAAGACAAAGGATGCGCATCAGTTCCGAGCCAAGAGCAATGCAACATACCCCGTTGCCCGTCCAAGCGACGCCAGTCCTGCGTCTCGCACCTTAGTGGTTTCGTAAATCCAAGCGACCACCTTCTACTTTGACAAGAGATCCGGTCCCGACATTATCGGAAGCCAATATCATCACTCTACAAGAGATGACATTGCTGCTACCTAATCTGACGCAAGCTTTGAACCCGATCGGGCCTGGCGGATCTACCGACATCAGTCGACTTGAATTCAAGCCAAAAGAGAGTTGGGGGCAAAACGCCGCCAAACTGCTGTTCAAAGCCGACTACAATGAAGGAAGCGCTAGGCAAATGAGCACACTTCCCCCAGTGGCAATGCCACATGGGATGACCAAGACTCAAGCGCGGCTGTTTCAAAGCGGTGAACAAATTCTCCCAAACCGCCGAGGCATTGGCTCCAATCAAATCCGATGGTCGTCAAGATTGCAGCGAAGAAGACCTTCACCTCCAACTATATTGGGGCAAAGATGGTAGACGAAGCAGCTGAAGGATTGACAATCTCCGATGCCAAGCCTTACTCCAGAAGCAAACCAAAAGCAATCAAAACCGGACGAATCTAAAGCGTACATCCGTGTTCGGAAGGCTCGGACCAGTCAAGCAACCAAAGAAGAGGTCGATGTTTGATCGTTTGGGAATGCCAGTCGAGGGCGTCGTTTCAACACCCGCCCACCCACCTATGGTAGCCGTCAACATATCTCCGTTATCGAAATCGACAACGGTGATACTTCTACTTCGGACGACGAGTTGCAAGAAGCCCCACCAGTCCTCGTAGAAGGGGGGCAGTACACCGTTGATGACTCAAAGAAGGGGGGCAGCCCAAGAAGACGACGGCATGCTCCTTCAGTACCTAGGGCCAAATCCTCACTGTCTTGGGGGCAACCGCCTCTCATGCAAACACTCCCTCTTCCAAACGAAGATACGTTCCGGCACCTGCTCAAAGCGAGAGACGAACAAAGAAGCCCCGAAGTCAACCTGCTAGGCCAACCATCAGGTAAGCTCGACTTCTATGTCCTCTACTCCAGGCCTCCTTCGAGTCCAAACGAAGAAATCAACCCAACCGAATAGGAATCAGAAGATGAATCGGTACAGTCTCTAGAAGAGCAAGTCCTTCCGATCAAAGAAGAGCCTTCAGTCGTAGCACTAGTTCTTCACCTTGGCGAGGAAGATCTTACTGATGAAAACACACGGGCTATGGCGCCTCGAAGGAGAAGGCCACAACGATCAAGCTACATGATAGCACGCTTGGTTAACCACGAGAAAGATCGGGTGATAAGAAAACTCCCCAGAAGAAAGTCCTTCAAGGAAAAGAATGAAGCTCCAGAAAGAAGGACGTCCGAAGTACCATCAGCAAGTCCGAAAAATCTTCTCCAGCAAATATGCCCAAAGCTAGCGACACTCCAGGAGTTCTTTCCCGATCGCTTCCTTGAAGCTGATCAAAACTTCAAGGTCTCCTGCTGCATGGTGGAAGTTCACCAAGTGCTTCGGAAAGATGATGAAGAAAGTGGCACCAACATCGAAAGCATGGGGAAAAGCATCACCGCCAACGACAAGCTGTTCAACGAGGCTGAAGCACACCTTGCTGACGTCCAGGTCCACAAGGCCAAAGACCCCGTTGCAGAAGCTCCTCCAGCAAAGGCTCCACGAGCCCAGGAAGTCAAAGCAGTTGCGAAGGACAAAACCTCTCAACTTGCAAAACCAGTGGCATCTTCCAGCCAGACGGTGCACAAAGACAAAGAAGCGCCAGCATCAAGACGAAAAATTCACAGCAACTTCAAATCAAGCTCGATGCGATACGTTCCGTTGCCTGCTCAAGCTGCTTCAGTCCTGCGGCTCGCACCCCAGTGGCTTCGCAAGCCAGGACGATCGCCTTCCACTCCAGCAAAGGAACCAGCGTCATCATTCTCCGAGGGCAACTTTATCACTTTGCAAGAGATGACACTACTGTTACATGATCTGTTGCACGTCTCGAGCTCAACCGAGTCTTCCGAGTACACCAAATCCAAGCAACTCGTAATCAAGCCAGAAGATACTCGAGGGCAAAACTCCACCGAGTTGATGTTCAAATCCAGCCGAAACAAAGAAAGTATGGTGCACATGGGTTCACTACCCTTAGCTGCAATACCACATCGCCTGACAAGGACACAAGCTCGCCTCTTCAAAAGTGACGAACAAATCCTTCCAAATCGTCGAGGCATTGACTCCAATCAAACTCCAGCAATCATCAAAACTCCAGTCAAGAAGATCTTCACTTCTAACTACATTGAAGCGAAGAAGGCAGGCAACAACTGCGAACCAGTGGCGACTCTGCCTACCAGTGGCAAGTCCCTCAAAAGGTACTTTGCTTAGCGCAAGGTTACCCCCCTTGCCCAAAAAAAAAAAGGGAATAAACGAACTACGTGCGACTTGATCCCTCTCAGTAGGGTACGTAGGCAGTCTACAAAGGTTCAATCCAGATTTTTTTTTTTAAAAAACATCGTCCCAGAAGACCGGTCCAGAAAAGAACGAGTGCAGATCCATAAGTCCAGTCAGCAAATCAAAAGATGACAAGAAAGTCAAAGTCCTTGAGACGCTGAAGCAGCTCACCTCCCGCGGTCTACATGTGATGCAACTCCGAAGGACGAGAAACCACCAGCTCTCGGCACTTCGTCAATTCTTCATGCGTCTTCGTAAGCTTTGCTCCAAAAGTTTCCTCGGTCGCTCGAGACTTCCCCAAACAGGACTCCAGCTTCTAAAGCGACGCACGAGTAGCAAGTCGAAGACCTTAAGGCATCGGAGCGGCTCGCCTCCCGCAGCTTACACACGCTGCAACTCCAGGGGTAGAGAAGCTGTCAACTTCCGACACATCACAAGCTATGCACGCTGCTTCGCAAGGTTCGCTCCGGAAGCCTTCTCGATCGCTCCACCAGCTCTCGGCACTTCATCAGCCCTTCCCGCTGTTTTGCAAGCCTTGCTCCAGAAGTCTTCCTAGTCGCTCGAGCTTTCTCCAGATGGGTATCCGACTTCTGAAGCAACGCACAAGCGGCCTCCACCTCCTTCTGCACCTGAACAAAGTCTGTAGCAGCAAGCATGTGAAGCCCCTCCAATCGACGTTCCTCTTCGAAAGCCAGTGACAAGTAACAAACCTCGCTTACTCCAGGAAGGTGCGCAGCCACTTCGCAAGTAAGGAGTCATCCGTCTGTGATCCACCGAGCTCATACAAAAACTCGGGCCTATCTGAAGGTCATCAGTCCCTCAAAATCAAAGACCCGAAGGATTGAAACTGCCACTGAAGTCAAAGGCAGCAACCCGAAGAATGGCGGACGCATCCCACTGCACCCTTGCAACCACCACAAGGCCAAAGGGAGCCGTTGGGGCTGTCACCAAGGTCAAGATCGACAAGCAGAAAATGACTAAAGTGGTCTGCTCTCCGTCAACGCTCATGGCCTCGTCTTTCTCCTCGTCGAACTCCAGAACGACCCATCTCGATATCCGTCAAGCCGGCATCGCCACCAGGGAAGTTACCTCTATAGGTCTCCAACAACCCGTGGTTGTCTAGAGGAATATCCAACCCGCCTCGTTCAGCGTGCCTGGGTGCAACCTCGCTAGTCGGAAGATGCAAATGAGATGGAGGCGAAGACATCTGCTTCCGTGATAAACCTCCTCAACGATCTCATCAGTCTTCGGAAGGCGCTTGGAGGGACGATGCAAAAAGATGGAAGATATATGTCAATCCCAGAAGAAAAGGGCGAAACAAGTTTAGAAGACAAGAATGAAGTGCAAGTCCAGAAGAGAAAAAAAAAATCAAGTCCCAGGGGTCACCCATCCCTATGCTGCTGTCGCTGCGAGTTTCTGTGGAAAACAGGCCCCGCCAGCCCTGTTGTTTCCGTCACCAGGCAAGAAACCCCCGGAACGCGAAGCTCGAAGTAAAAAAAAAAAAAAAAAAAAGGGAGCCGCAACCAAAAGAAAAGGGGGCCACAATCCTCAATACAAAATAAGCCCGATAAAAGGGGGGACTGAAGCAAAAAAAAAAAAAAGAGGGCAGCCCCCTTTCCTTCCAAAACATGCCAGCCCCCAATAAAGGGGCTGGTCTCTGTCCTGACTCACAGGCACGCTCGGGGCTGGAGTCTGCAGTCCTGCGCCCCACACGCCGGAGCTCGCGCCACCCACGCCCGGCCTCCGCGCCGCATGCCGGAGCTCTCGCCACAGGCGCCCCACGCCGCACCGGCCGCCTCCTGCGCCCCTCGCCCCAGGCTGCGCCAGCCCGCCACTGATGTTGCCTCTGTGGCCACCGCCTGCTTATGTCGCACGAGTGCCGCTCCGCACGCCCGTCGCCTGCGTCCCGTGCCACGCCAGCCCGCCGCTGCTGCTGCCTCTATGGCCACCGCCTGCTTATGTCGCACCGGTGCCGCTCCGCACACCCTGCGCCCGGCCACCACGTGCGCGCGCCGCTAGCCCTGGCCTCTGCTCGCAGCCAACCACTGCAACTGCGCCCGTCTGCGACCGCGCCAGCCACCGCAGCCCGCACCGGGATTCGACCGCCTGACCTCCGGTTGGCCACCGCGTTGCCCTGCGCTGCACCCACGCCGGCCACCCGCACACGCAGCCGCTCCGTCGGCCTGCGCTGCTCCCGCACCGGCCACCCGCAGCCACCGCCGCTCGCACCCGATCGGGGCTCGCCTGACTCAGCCCCAACACCACCTCGCCGCTGCTACTGTGCCCACGCCAGCCTCCGTGTCCCGCGCTCGCGCCTCAGGCCGCCACCGTTGCTTCTGCGACCGCGTCGGGCCTCCGCGCCTCTCACGCTAGAGCCCGCGCCACCCGCTCCCGGCCCCCGCGCCGCGCGTACTGCAGCCCGCGCCGTGGGCTGCCGCTGCCTGCTCCGACAGCCGCGCCGCCCGCTGCCTTCGCGGACCAGAAGAAGAAGGAAAGAAAAAGAAAGAAAGAAAGAAAGGAAACAAAACAGAAAATGAAAGAAAAAAATAGGGAAAGAAAGAAGGACGAAACAGAAAGAAGGAAAGAAAGAAACAAAACAGGAAACAAAGAAAAAAAACAAGAGAGGAGAAGCCACGACCCCAAAACGGGCCGCAGCCCCTCCCCCTCTTCCTTTAAAAAACCCAACAGCCCTGAGAGGGGCTGGGGTCCCTCTCCTGCCCGGCTCAGCACCGCACGCCGTCGGCCTCCGAGCCCGACCCCGCCGCTGCTGCTGCCTCGCGCGCTAGCCGCCTCCTCACCGGACCCCGGCCGGCAGCCGCCTGACCCCGAGCTTGACCCCACCGGCCCGATTGCGCCTGCGCACACCGCTGGCCTCCGCGCCCGCGCCCGGCCGTGTCACCGCCCGCATGCCACCGGCCCCGCGCCCGTGCCCGCGTCACTGCTCGCCTGCACCGGCCTCCGCACCCTGCACGCCCAGCCTTTGAGCCCGACTCCGCCATTGTTGATGCCTCGTGCGCTAGCCGCTTCCTCACCGGACCCCGGCCGGCAGACGCCGAGCCCGACCCTACTGGCACGCCTGCGCCTGCGCACGCCGCTCCACACCACTGGCGCCGCGCCGCCTGCCTGGCTCGTTGCCCGCAGCCGGACCTCGCACCACCGGCGCCGCTCCCCGTGCCCTCTCCACCTGCGCAGCGCCCGCACCGGCCACCGTCGGCCCATGCTGCACCCGCCCGCGACCGCACCAGCCACTGCTGCTGCTGCCGTTCTCCGCGCGCGCAGAAGAGAAGAGACAGAAACAAAGAAGAAAAAAAAAAGAAAGAAAGAAAAGAAAGAAAAAAAAAAGAGAGAAGAAAAGAACAAAAAAAAAGGGAAAGAAAGAAAGAAAACAGAAGGAAAAAAAAAGGGAAGAAGACGAAACCAGTGAAAGAAAGAAGAAAGGAGGAAAAAGAAGGAAGAGTTAGAGCCGCCATACCTGACCCGCGACGACTCTGTCTCCTCTCTTTGCGCCGTCGTCACCGCTCTCGGCCACGACGACTCCACCTCCTCTCGTTACACCTGCGTCACCAACCTCAGCCGCGACAATCGGCCTCGCCATTGCACTCCCACACCGAAGAAGGGGCAACAGTCCTCCGCCGAGATGCACCGTGGCCGTCCTCGCACTCCAGCCGCCCTCGTGCCACTCTCGAACTCTGTACAGCGACCACTTTCGACGTTCGGGCAATCTTTGGAGCAAAAGAAGTCCGCAACAAGGAAAATGATCGAAACCCTAGCGAGGGTCTTCTCCGCAAGCAAGAGCCACCGCCGCCGACGAAAGAGGCGACAACTAGGAAGACGGAGCAAGTCGCGTGCAACCCTAAGCAGCAGCCCCTTCAACCGACGGTCTCCTAGCGTCGAAGAAGCCTTCCTCTCCAAGCCGACGGAAGCCTTCGTCTCCAAAGTTCTTCAACTCACGCACTATCGTCGCCAACCGCCGACGAAAAAGGCGACACTAGGAAGATGGAGCAAGTCGCGTGCAACCCTAGGCAGCCCCTTCCGCCAACGGTCTCTAAGCCGCTGAAAGCCTTCGCGACGCGCGCGCCATCGCCGCCGCCGCCGCCGCCGCCGAAAGAGACGACACCGGGAAGACAGAGCAAGTCTCGTGCAACCCAAGGCAGCACTCTTCTGACGGCGGTCTCCAAACGCCAGCAGAGCCTTCGCAAGAGCAAGGTGCTGAATAAAGGGGGTAGGGGCCCTTAAATAAGCCACCAATCCTATCCAAGAAAGGAATCAAGGATAAGTGCTGTGCGTTTCCTACGTACACAAATACTCTGCGTTTCCGCCAGCACACTCATCCTTGAGGGGACATTTGTAGACACACAAATTGTGTCTAACCCGAACCCGACTCGCATGCACTAATTCAGAGGCAAACCCGACACGCACTCGGACCCGACCCACGCCGAACAAGAGGCCGGGTGGGCCCATCCTCAAGTGGGGCCCACTCGGCCCCCTACTAGAGATCCGAACCCCTCATGGGGTGGCCGGCCATGTAAGAAAAGAAAAGAAAAGAAAAGAAAAAAAAGAAAGAAAGAAAGAAAAGAAAGGAAAGGAAAGAAAAGGAAAGAAAAGAAGAAAAAAAGGAAACAAATACCGCCATGCGCGGGGGGAGGTTGCGTATGACGTCTACATAAGTGCGGATCTACGCCAATCCCTCGATCCGACGGACAAGAAACGAAGTCGGGTCGCCATCGACTTTATGTGCAAGATTCAAAATAAATCCAGAAATGATTGGGCCATAATTACCCCGCCAGAAAAGGAAAGCAAATAAAGGTTTATTCCCCTCTTCAATTGAAGAATAAATCTTGGGTAGTTATGGGAGAGATATTAAAGGGATTCAAATAAACTTCCCATATCTCTCCCCTCCCCCCTTCACCTATAAATAGAGGGGGAGGGGAAAGGCTCAAAAGGGTCGGATGGCAAGGCAAGGAGCTCTGCAGAAGAGGAGACGCGCTCTTCATCGACCTAAGGCTTCACGAGACACGGGCAAGCCTATCCCTTCGGGACCGGCTTAGTCCATTGAAAGCCCTCATCAAAGTGAAGACCCTTGCACAAGAAGATAAAGCCTTCGACTCCGTGCACGAAGAAAAAAGCTCGGAGAAGAACCCTTCGACTCCGAAGACGCCAGAAGCAAAGGCCGGAGAAGAAGATTGGAGCGGCACTACTACGTCGTCTCCAACAAGCCTTCGACTTCGATCAAGCCCAAAAGCCCGGAGAAGAAGATTGAAGTGGCATCACCCCGTCATCTTCAACAAGCATCTGCTCTATTCACGAAGAAGAAAGCTTGGAGAAGGATACCTGAAGCGTCGGTACGCCTGCCATCTTCAACAAAACCTTCAACCCCGATTACGTCAAATACGCCCGGAGAAGAAGCCGACGCCACAACCGTCGCCAGGTGGAAAGGGGTCAGAGATCGCAAGCTGAAGACAAAGTGAGGGAGCTCTGCAGAAGAGGAGACGCGCTATTCATCGACCCAAGGCTTCATGAGGTACGGGCAAGCCTATCCCCTCGGGACCGGCTTAGTCCATTGAAAGCCCTCATCAACGTGAAGACCCTTGCACAAGAAGATCAAGCCTTCGACTCCGTGCATAAAGAAGAAAGCTCAGAGATGAAGAACCCTTCGACTCCGAAGACGCCAAAAGTAAAGGCCGGAGAAGAAGATCGGAGCGGCACCACCCTGTCATCTCCAACAAGACTTCGACTCCGATCAAGCCCAAAAGCCCAGAGAAGAAGACCGAAGCGTCATTACCCGTCGCCTTCGACAAACATCCACTCCATCCACGAAGAAGAAAGCTTGGAGAGGTACACCCGAAGCGTCGCTACACCTGTCATCTTCAAAGCAAAGCCGACGCTACAACCGTCACACGGAGATCGGTGCTACCCCCGCTGTCTTCAAAGGAACCCTTCGAATCCGATCACGCCAAAGAAGTCCGGAGAAGAAGAAAAGTCTAGCCGACACCTAGACCGTCGAGGAAGCCGGAAGCCTTGAAGAAGTAGCTACCGCCGTTCGAGAATAAGATCGAGTCGACGCCGAAGCAAAAGCCCACGCAAGAAGCCAAAGCAAAAGCTCCGGTAAAGCCCACGCCAAAGCAACGCAAGTGCCAAAGCCAAGCGTCTACGCCGGTCACGAGCAAAAGCACCGCACGTTCTAGCCGATACGACGCGAAGTCCGGAAGAACGAAAGCATCGCAAGTCTCCCCCTGTCTACGTCCAAGCGCAAGTGCCAAAGCAAAGCAAAAGCCAGAGCCACGCCAAAGCCAAACCGAAGCCGAAAGTCAAAGCTAAAGCCGACGCCAAAAGCACGATCGACGCCGCAAACCGACGATCAAGGACGCCAAGGTTAAGCAAGGATCGAGGAAGACACGAAGACCGAGGAACGAAGCCAAAAACCCCTAGCCGAGAAAGCGCGAAGCACGGAATGTAACACCTGTGGTGTTAGATTTGAGAATAATAGAAATCCTCAATGGCTAGTTTCGTCTTTTTGCAGCCAGATGTTTTCTTTGGGCTTTTTCCCAATAAATGGATCGTAAACCTATGAGATGTTTTACGTTCACATTCTCCGTAACTTCGAGCATGTCGCGATGGTGCGTTCCGTGCAACGATCATGTGTATGCGCAGCCAGTTTCGGCAGCCCGACAGGTAAACCCTAGAAAAACGATAATTGGTCGATAGTTGTAGCTGTTTTGTTTCTTACAAGAGATCGGGTGATCGGATCGTAACGAAACAAGATACGTTAGATGAGTCTCAGAGAGAGCCTTCCAATGAGCCTGAGTTAGGGTCGATCCGACACCCGGGTGAATAGTTATTGCTATTTTGAGTTTTGGAGTCTTTCCTTCTTTTCGGGAGATCCAGAAGTCATAAAATTATGTACCAAGCGCTAACGCGTTCGCGTTGACGAGACCTTTCCAACGAATCCTCTCGGGCCCTATTCCGACTTCCGGTTTGATAGTTACAAGTGATTATTCTTTTCAGCTTGGTTAATGGGCGAATCGCACCCGGATTCCAACCGAGCCCGGTTCAGGGCTCGGGACCGAGCCCGACCAGCCCTGGAGCCTGCCTCCCGGTCTCCTAGCATAACTTAAGCTCTCCTGACCTCCCTCCCCAGTGATTTAAAATCCGAAATTCGGATGAAAATTATCGGGCAGGATTGGGATGATATATCCCTATCTTTCTTATCCTTATCCCTAAGCCTTAACCAACCCTATCCCAAACCCATATCCATAACAGCCTCCCCCTCTATAAATAGAGAGAGAACGAGAGAGAGAGAAGGACGTAGTAGAGAGAGAGAGAACGGGAGAGGAATAGAGAGAGAGAGAGAGAGAGAGAGAGAGAACGGGAGAAGAAGAGAGAGAACGCGAGAGTCTGAGAGAGAGAAGAAGAAGAGATGGAGGGAGAGGATCGGAACATCCCGACCCGCCCTCGCCGGAGCCCCGGCGAGCACGCCGTCACCCCGCAGGTCAGCCACCCCGGCCTCTTCCTCCCATTCTCCTCCGCGACCCAACCCCGCGACCCCCTTCCTCCTCCCTTGCCGCGGCCCGCACGGGCGGACACCGCCGCCGCACCGAACCCCTCCCCGGCGACCACCGACATCCGGTCCGGCCGCAACCCTGCGCGAGCCCCCTCCGGCCGAGCTCGATCTCGGGCACCGACGGCCGCTCCGGCCGCCTCCCACCGTGCCTCCTCTGTGGGGGTGGTGCGGGAGAGGCCGGCCGAGCGCTCGCCGGCGCTCCAGGCCGCCCCTCCCGTCGGCCGCCGGTGCACAGAACCAGCCCCCCCCTCGCTGTTCTCGTGGAGAAGGAGAGGGGGGGGGGTTCAGTAATTTTACAGGTTTTAATTAAACCCAGACCCGAACCGTTTAGCCCTGAACCCGACCCGACCCAACAAGGCCTACTGCAGACCCGATCCACTTAGTGAACCGGTCTGGTTCACTTGAACCAGACCCGTGAATCAGTCGATTTTGGTTCGACTGCCATTTCTCCGTCCGAACTCGGAATTAGACGAAACCAGCGCCATTTCGACCGGCTTGGAAAATACTACCTGTTGGTCATAGTTTAGCATAGTAATATTACTGTTTAATACCCTGTTTTATCCTTGGACCGAATCTTATCGCGGTACCGTGGTTTGACCGCCGTTTCATCGTCCGAACTCGGATTCGGACGAAACCAGCGGCATTGTGCTCAGAACTTTGAGTCCCACCTATTAAACCCAGAATATAACCCTAGAACCCCTTCTACCCTAGTGAACCAACCATGCGATCGGTTTCATCGGTTCTACGTGGTTTGACCCGAAACCATCCGACCGAAGTCGGATTCCAGCGAAACTGGAACCATCGGAAAGGGTTCTTCGAGCCCGATTCGATGAGTAGGTTTAGCTTCTGTTTACTTGATTGGCCTAGTATTGTTTAGGTTCGAGTTCTTCAGTCGCACGGATTTGCGTGTTGTCGACTCAATGTTGGTCCCCTATCGAGGGTGCCCGACTATCCTTGGCATAGAACCCTCGTCGTTGATTCTTCTGTTTTAATCGATAGCATTGTGATATAGAGCTGTGCATGTTATCAGACTGTGATTGTGGTGATCCAGCGGAGACGGATCAGAGGCAACTAGCAGGAGTCGTGTGCGATCGACAACCAGGTGACATCTACTACCCTTGCGTGGTCTTTAATAGTGGGAAATGAGAATGACTAAGGGTAGGTGTCCATGACACTGCATGCGGGCCCCGCCGGGCATCGTCGCATGTGGTCAAGTGGACCCCGCCTTGCATGCGGAGTCGCGAGTCCGGCGACGCATGCTTAAAATATTAATATAATAATAATAATAATAATAATGATTGCTCTTGATTGTATGGACACCGTAATTAGGATTCCCTTAAATTAATCAGTAAATTGATTAACTAATAATTATCGGAGCCCACCCTCCTGAGAGGAGTATGGCAACCCTAGCACACGGGTCACTGGGATGAGTGTTTTACTTTATTGATTTATTATGTCGCATGGGTTGCGAGAGCAGTACGGGACCAGGGGTAAATTGTTGGAAATTGATAAGCATTAAATAGACTTTTTGTAGCTTCATTGTATATGTTGAAAGATGTTATATGAGAATCTACCTGATTAGAGGGTAGGGACCCCGTGCGCGCAAGGGCCGTGAACCACCCTGCGCGTACAGCCGAAGTTAAGTAGGTTAGGGGTCACGGGCAAAGGTTGTGGTAAAGCCAATAGGAGGTGCCCTCGAGTAGGGATTGGCCTAGCAACCCTGTCCCGGGGAGTTGAAGTCCCCATAGTACAGCAAGTTGGGCGGTAGAGCTCCACCGTGAAAGACGGGAAACCCCTTATGATCATCTGGGTGATTTGTGCATGGTGTTGGTGGATGCACGGCGAGAGAGTTGGCCCTCTACATCGAAATAAAAGGCCCTATAGTAATGCCCGACCGGGGGCAGGATGAACAAAATATCCGGGGTTCACATTTTGATAGTGTGTTTTATCTATATATGAATTTAGAATCGAGTGACTGTTTACATGATGACCTTGTGACTTTAGATGAATGTCTTATTTAATTTATTCTTTAATGCTGTAGAACATTGAATGGACTTCATGTTAGATAACCTAGTGACAGTAGGAATTGCATGTGAATATAGACTACTGGTAGGTTTAGGTATCATTCTGCAAACTTTGATTCTACTAGAACTGATAGATCTTATCTTAATTTTTTTAAAATTAGTTGTCTCATATTATTAAAGACTATTAGGATGTCACTAGCCATTAATTTGGCTAATCTCCCAATTTCCTATTGGGGGCTACTCTTTCCTACGAGTAGGCTCAGTTGCAGGTCCGGAGGCTCAGGAGTAGCAGTAGGATTCCAGAGGCGGAGTTAGAGTTGCAGTGTTACCTTTCTGCTTAGTACGTTAATCTTGTAGTCTTTTCTCTTCAGACATTGTAATTGTATTGGAATAAGAGTTTTTATTAGTTAGTTAATATTCTATGGTTGTAGTTGCAATAGTTCCAGCTGAATTCTTTTGGGTAGGCCTCTCCTCAAGGCC